>VXBL01008869.1:846976-978472 GCA_013400195.1 Aramus guarauna
TTTTTTTTTTTTTTTTAACCTGGATCCATCTTCCAGCTGGGTTCTCCCTATGATCACAATAACTCTTGTGCTACTGCACAGGATGGAAATAATAAGCAGCTGGGGCCAAGACCTCTTCCTTCAGTGACAGTGCTCGGTAATGTCAGCTTAAAGTGACCCAGGAACCCTGGCCTTCAAAAGTCTCGCCTGAGGACAAGTTCCTAACACAGAGAAATTGTCAGGAGCTCTTGCCATGAGCGTAAGCCCATGCAGTGGAAGGACGTTGCTCTGCTCGCTGAGCGCTCAGAAATAAGTGGTGTGTACCGGGAGGCAGAACCAAGGCAGCGTGCAGGGAAAAGCATGCGGTGCGTCCTTCTTCCCTGCCGCCAGGCTGGAGGTTCACTCTCTAGGTGTGCATTAGGGATCACATTCCCAGGGTCATGCTCATACATGAAATTATGTACCCCCAAATCTAGATTTTATTCCTAATATTTTCTAATGCAGCTCTAATTGAGCAATCACAACTGCATGTTGTTGAGTAAAAGCCTGTCTCTTCTGTATTTCATGTTGAAACAAGGATATTTTACTAAACAGGAAGAATGCATTGAAAGTTCACTTTAATACATGTTTATTGGTGTCCTGCACTTTCAGTGTAGGAGGTTGGAGATGTAATAAAAAAAGTTTCAAAATTTATTGATTCCATTTCATTTAAATCACTCTAAACAACCAGTGCTTTAGAGTTCAGAGAATTAACAATTACTGTCCATTACAAGCAAAATTTTAATATTACCTTTTTCGAGTCCGCTGAGAACTCCTCTCTTTTAAAATTCTTCAGATACATTCCTCAAAGTAAACAATACATTTCAATCTGTGTCACAATCAACATTGGTAAGGCCTTCTTAACCATTTTATACCACCTCCACTATTACTTCATTGCAAAACACAATCTTATTTCATACTATAAATATCCATCCATGCACAAAACACAGGGGCCAGAAGTTACACATTAAGATCTCATGTAGGCTTCCAAGACTTCCTTTACCCTCTGCAGGTTTATGGTACACTTAAAAAGATATCTTTAGACTTGGTCTACTTGGTCTTAAAATACAAATATACAATATCCATAAGCATAAAAAAGTAAAGCTAGATTGCCTTACCATTTGTTATGAACGGCTAAAATCTTATACATGTACAATATAGCATCATGCTGATTAATATACATATTAGTTAAATATATCAACCAATAATGGGGATGTGGCCAAGCTTTTCTGTTTTGTTTTCAAAAAGAAATTGTTCATATACAAGTAAAAAGATTTTTAATTTAAACTCATATGGCATACCTGAACCACACGGACATCTGTAAACCCTGCTTAGATATTCAGGTCAAACTGGGGCATAACCTGGTCATTCACTCGAAAGGGAACACAACTCCTCACGGGTGATACCTGAGGTGTGCTATCCCCAAGAGAATGCAAATTTACCAGCATTCACATTTTCAGGTCTAAAACACTTAACTTTTGCATCTTACATCTCGGTTTATGCTTCATCCTCCATCGGAAACAATTCGGTACCTCGATATTGTCATAGATTTTTCTAAATAAGTAGATATACAGTACAAAGTGTAGATAGTGAAACAAATAAGCACATATATACAGTCTTTGAAAGGCATTTTTGTGACCATTTTAGCAGTGTTTATAGAAAACATTTAAGATAGTCACATTCCGCTGATACCACTGTATTGCAAACTCTCAAGCCACATTTCTTATATTAAACTTGTACTGCATTGTATATTGTACAACAGAACAGAAAATGATCATTCTTAAGGTGTGACACAATAAAAAAAATAAAATAAATCACTAGACTGAGTAAGGTAACCAGCACAGGGCTTAATTTTCCTGAGGTTTGTAAGAATTTTTTAAACGAAAATCACAGTGACCAGGCTAAACTGCAAACATACTGTTAAGTTTTAAATATACAGTTTATACATAAGTTCTGTGCATGGTCGACTCAACTGTGTATGTTCACACTGATGTTTCCTCTAAATGACTCGCCACTGCATAATACTCGTATCTTTTCCGCCTGTGGAGATGAGATGGGTGTCTTCACAGAGAAAATCTACGTTAGTTACATGACTACTATGTCCACCGTACACGTGGCTTGGAGCCTAGAAAACACCACAGTAGTGAGAATATAAATTGTCATCAAAACATATTGCTATAACATTCATACAACAATGAAATCAAGGCATTGCATCATTCTCTTAAAAGTGTTTTAATATGAAATTAAATTTTAAATTTAATTGTAGTCTCAATCAACTTTAAGTAAATCCCTTAGGCATCTGTGTATTCCCATTCTTCCTCTTTTTGGTGTTTGTTTGGTTTTGGTTGGGGGATTTTTTGTACATAGGAAAACAACATTTAATGCCTTTATGCAAATTACGAGAGTATATTTTTTGGAAATACCTTACCCTAAACTGTGAACACGGATATGAGAAGAGATGTACTTTGCCAAAATCATCCCCTGTTGATAGCAGTTTTCTCCCATGTGATCGACAGACAGCGTTGATATCTGTTCCATCTGAACCTTCAGGCCATACACCTGAAACACAGAGGAACTAATTAAAGGCTTTTATAATGGAAATAAAAGTGACAGCTTAAGTTTTTGTTAAAATATTTATAAAGGACTACTTGTTTAAAAAAAAAAAGAGAAAAAAGAAAACACTATAAAAATAACTGCAGCTGAGTCAGTATGCGTACTTCAGTGCCAGCAAAAGACCAGATCCTAATAGGGCATCAAGCACATAAACAAATACTTTATTTTCTCCAGTCAGCAAAGTGCTTTTTACTCTGAAAAAAAGAATTCTGCTGAATTATGGTCATATGTCTGAGCCTAAAAGAATTTTCATATGGTTATGTAGAAAAATAACTGCTTTTATTTTCTCTTCTGCATATGTACGAGCTGACATACTTTAGTCTTCTATAGTCTATAGAACTACCTACATATGATTCAGCATACTTTCTTCATATTACTAAAGTCTAAAACCTATGAAACAAGAAATTACATAGTTTAAAATGTTATTTAGTAATTAATAGATCCCTCAAAAAGACACTGAACCTACTATAAATTTTTAAAATGCTTTTGTTTTACTGTAATTCTCCTCCTTCCTCAGGTACTCCTTGCTGTTCTTGCACAAAGTGGTGTTCTAAAATTAAACTGTAGGCTCATCAACGCAGGGATCAACTCTATGCACTGCACCTTTAAAGCCTCTGAATATTTAATAAAATCCAACCAGCTATTGATTTTTTTTTTATGTAGTACTGTGGTGTTTTTTATGATTTTTGTAATTCAGATTTTATCTAATCCCTGCTCAACATAAATGATACCGAACTTTGAGACCACTGACATAATCTGTTATAATGTGTGTTCTACCACTACGATTTGGCAAAAAAACCCACCTTGTCTTGGTGTTATGATTTTCAATGACTGTCCCTATGCTACACATCCTCTGCAGTGTCCCCCTGAAGTCCTACCACTTGAGTACATGCTCTTCCTTCCTTGTTATTACACGCCAGGATGAGACGGTTCCTACTCCCCCTGCTTGCCCTCCCATCTCCTGGAAGGATGTCTATGCCTGCAGGCAGGGCAGGCACACTCCAGCTAGCCTTCAATCCACACGTAGTTCTTCTCAAATACAGTCTTTGTGTCACTGCACAGCAATTCAAAAGCACTAAGAGGAAGTGATTCCATGTCTTTATAAGTAATTACAAATTGTTGTAAGTAAAATGAAACACAAAGTACTGATTTGCCCCTAACTCTTTTGATGTGTGTGGAAACACCTCTTTGCCAGATCAGGGACAGTAAAAAAGAGGCTCAAAGCAAAGGAAGGTGCTAAGAAGAAACATGGTAATTGCTACTCGTGGAATTATAAACATGCAGAATGAAGAGACACAGAAAAGCTGTTTCTTATAACTGCTTTGACAAAAAAGGAGGCTGTATGAACATCAAATGCTAGCTGAAAAGAGGCAGGAGTCTTCTCAAGAGGTCACAATGACAAGCTGGAGATAACCCCTAAAGAAAATGGTTTAAGAAACAAGACTGCCACTTTGAAATGAGGAAAGGATCATATCAGGGTTTTCCTTTGAGACTCTGTGCTCTTTCAAAATTTCTTCCAGTGGCTCACTGTCAGTTTTTCCAAACACGTAAACTGAATCCCCTTCACTGAAAAATTAGTCCATTTTTTCCCCATCCTCCACAGACATAGAAAGAGACCATTTCCTTTTTCTCATTTGAAGATTGATGCCATGCTTATTTTCTCCACCTCTTCTCTAAAGTTCATTCATTACATCTCTTCTCCCAGAGCAACATTTAGATGGATAATTATTCTTGCTAGTCAGCACATTATCTGCTGGTCCAACGTGCAAAAAACCAGAAGCTGCTATTCCAGCTGTGACTGAAGCAGATACTGATAAATGGACAATTACTTCACATTTTGCATGGCATTCTTTTCATTATACATCCCGCTAATGCATCTGCCTTTCCTACAACTGCATAATGCTGTTGATTCACGTTCAGTTTGTATGCAAGAGTAATCTCATCTTTTTGTGCAGATCTGCTCTCCTGCCTGCTCTCCTCTGTGCTGCATTTGTGCAACTGGGTTCTGCTGTTCACGTGGGTAACCTCCTTTTGGTCCCATTTTTTCATACCATTTCTCTCTTTCTCAAGACAACTTGCTACTCCTGTAGCTTCATGCCAACTACAAATTATACACACAGTTTTATCAGCCATGCTATTACTAAACATATTCAAACAAACATACTATTCAGTGTACAGTCTTCTAGTCACTTTTGAACCCAACCAGTCTGAGCTCTGCTTTGCTTGCAATGTTGTCAGGCTTTGCACAGCATCTTAGATCTCTTCTGTTCCTGTCCTTCCCCTCAAAAAACAGTTTTTCCAAAACTGGGCATGTTGTATGAATGGATGCCTTGGTGGCATATCCAGCAGCACGTGGCTCTTGCAAGCGTGTACAGATCAGTAAGTGTTTTAAAGACTTTAGTCCTTCACATTTACATGCGTTTGCATCACTGAAGTATTCTCCCTTGAACACATTTCCTTACATGCGGTTGATTTTCAGTTGAATTGTCTCTAAACGTTTCCCAGCTGACTAATCTGTTCCCGTACTTGAGAAGAGGTGTTCAGCAGATCAACGTTCATTTCCGCCCCCCCGCATTGGTTATGTTGATCTGTGAGTTCTATGCATGCTATTTGTGATTTTTATGTGGTTCTACTAGAGTCAGAAAATATACCTAGTTTCAGTCAGCCAGTAGCTACTGAAAAATCAACATACTAGAAGCCTCACATCCTTGACAAGGCGATTGCTTCTTCTATGTCCAGTGGGGAAATCCCGGCAAGCATTTGAAGACTGTTCAGACTGGCTGCTCTGAGGCCCCAAAGTACTGAATAGCAGAGTGACTTCCAACATTACTGGACTGGTTTCCAATTTATAATTTATGAGCTTCTTCAATTTACTATTCTAGCCACTACCTTTGCACTTTGTCCTCTCCATATGGGCTCTGAAGGTAAATAAATGATTCTGCAGATATTGCGTTCCTCCTCCTCCATTTTTCCAGTCTTTGACTATTGTCTGTGAAGTCCTGAAAGTAAGTACTAATGGTCTCAAGATCATGCTAACTAGTTGATTTTACAGATTCAAGGTTCGTCACACTCAGATATATGAAAATACCTGACTTCTAACTACTTTCCAATCCACTCCTTCCCTACTGAAAGCAGAGGTCTTATCCTTTCATTACTGGCACTAACTGGGTTGGCCATCAGATTGTATTGAGTCTTCTAATAAAGACATATTAAAAAAGAAAAAAAAAGTGTTGGGTCTTTTAACACTTCAACTTTATCAGTGTCATCTCTCCTCTCCATGTAGCAGACCAATACCATCTTTGGCCCTTCTGTTACTTCTGCACTCATCACAAATATGCATTTATGTTTAGCCTTTGTTTATGTGTCTCCTTGGTCCTCCAACAGCTTCTTTCTGCATTCCTCTTCCTTGTAGGAGAGGTCAACAGCAGTTTAACCGAATTTGTGTCTTGCTGCCACTTCTATCTTTCCTCTTGGCTGGCAGAGTTTGTGTGCTTCACACCATCTAGGGAACTACCACATCTCACCTTTTATCCAACTTCAGATCTTCCCTAAAAGGACTTTGGATTTTTGCAGTTTGCCTCCCTGAAGTCCATTATTTTAATTTTGTTGCTTTTTTTTTCCTTCCTATACTAAGGATCACACCTCCCTAATTCCACAGTCATTCCTACATAAGATGCATTAATGTTCTCAGTAAGTTCTTTCCAACTCTCCAGAATCAAATCTGGAGGTAACTCCCCTTTAGGTGCTTATCTATCTCCTCTATCAGAAAATTTTGAGAACTTGCTGATTAGCCACTGTATTGCAATTCTTTTCCCAAAGGACACTGGAATAGTTAAAATCTCACATCCTCAGCAATTCCTGTGATTTTACTGATTCTGATAGCTGTTAAAAAATTCCAATCATTGGATCTTTCTGGAAGGATGGGCAAGAGTATAACTACAACAAATATGCATTATCTTTGTAACTTCCCAGTCTGAACCTAACTGTATAGCTACGAACACACAGTATATATGGCACCATGTTCTTTCCTTGTGCACTGCATATCCTTTCTGAGTGTTATATCCTTTTACTTTAAAATTCTTTTCATTTGATGAACATCCTCACAACCTCTATGACATTACTAAAATGGTAATTGTGATAATTATTAAAATTAGCAACTACTTTTATTTATTCTTCATCCTTGTTGCTTTAGCTTACAATAAACCAGTTCAGCATGGAGGACCCTAAGTATAAAGATGTATATGCAGTTTCCACCAGTTCCCCATTGGCACAGTAGACCATTTTGTTCCACAGCCCGGCTCCAAAAGCTGATCTGTTACAAGGAGGGGGGGAAAACCCTCTCAGGTGTAAACCCCCCCCTCTCCTATGACTCTCTATGCACCAAAAGCCGCCCCGTATTCTAACGGCACTATATTTTGCATGAATCCAAATTGTAACTTAAATACGTTAATAGTTCTGCAAGGGCCTTCAGCCCTCATATGAGAAACACATTTTGTCAACATGCAGCCAGCCTTCCAGGGTTTCCAAGCACTGCTTGTCAGTTAAATTATAAAAAATTTAAATGTGTTTTCCCAGCATATTGCTACTGCCATCCCATCTTTAGGCTCTAAAAACATGTCCTTTCTGGCTGCCTTCAAACACAACACTGCATCTATTCTACTTGAAACACAGGTGAAAATCTTCCTTGCTCACTGCTTATATTAAACCAGACTCTTCTCTGAACTTCTTACCATGGTTTCCTATTTTATCTTGAGGACACAAGAATTTGAAGCTTCTCGTACTCAGCTTTTGTAATGATCTGTCTAGTTCTGCATGCGTTGTGGAATGACTCAAAAGCTTCAGAGTACACTGAGGAAAGTAGCTCCTTCAAAACTGGCAGAAGAGAAGTCCCACGGAAACCATCCTGATTATGTTCCGTTTTTCTTCTTTCTTCTTGCATTTCTTTCACCTAATTTAATTGCTATATATTGTATCAAAATACATTCTAAGTACTTAATGACAGAGACTGTCACCCGTTTTGTGTTTGCACGGTAACTAGTGGAAATGAAATTGGTTCTCGTAAGGGGATTTGGCCCAGTGGCTGCCTAAATAAATGATAATTCCATAGAAATGGTACTTTAATTTAAAAATGACAAGAAGCAGCTCCAGTGTGACAGAAAGGGCAGCGTGTGATTTCTTCCCTGTCTCCTACTTATGTTTTAATTTAATATTTTACTTGAAGCTAGCAAGAATATCAAATCAGAGTCTTTCTGGATTGAAATAAGAGGACAGATTGTAATAAAAATGGTGTAACAGAAGTTCTGTATTTTTCCCTGAAATATGAATAGTCATGTTTCATAAGAAAAAGTTGGCAATCCAAGTGTTTGTTAATAACAAGAACGGTAAGAGCTTGTAAGAGGAGAGATACTTACCAAAAACATGAAATCCTAAAGTACAGGTGTAAGTGGCCCATTCTATATCTCTAGTTGTTTCAACACTCACAACTTGTTTACAAGCAGAGGGGATCCCTACAAAAGAAAAAAAAAAAAAACAACCACATGATAATATTTTTAATTCTCAAATTGTATAGATTTTTGATTGCACCAGATGAATTAAAACATATGGTCTATCTTGGCAGTTATACAGTCTCATTTAAATTTTAAATCTGTATTAGACTGCCTGAACTTTGCACAAAAGGACTAAATAGAATTCTTACTCACAGTATAAGATTTCATAGTCTCCTGAATTAGACACAAGATATTGTGAATTAACAGACCAGTCCAGATGAGTAATGAAGCTGGAATGACCCTACAAAGAGAAAAATATTGTAATAACTGCACTAACAGTATCTCTCAATGTGACAGCCTTAATACAGTGCTACAAAACATCCTTAAGTTGTTAATGTTGAACCAGGAGGAAAAAAGGTTACTTACCGAACATTTGCCAATTCTAGTGTACTTTCTTCCATTTTCACTTACACCATATATATAAATACAGTTGTCATGGGAACCTATTGCCAAGAAGTTTCCATCTATAAACACAAAAGTGAACTGTAATTATTCCTGTAAGAAAAAACTCAGGCTAATTTTGAAAAGTTACTGTGTCACAGACAAGAGGAACTGGTCTGAAACGCCTCAATACCGAAAAATGAAAAAATAAAATTCTGTTTTTTCTTTTTCAGCTCACATTGAGGCATGTTTCAAGATTCCAAACCAGCAAGTTTATACAGCAAATACTACTGTTAAGAACACATGACACTTATGGAAGCAACTACAGCCCATTTAGGGCTAACTTGATTGCAACAACCTGCACCATTAAGTCATATTTGGGTTTTTTGCTTCCCAGGGAAACCAGATTGAGCATGTGGGGAAGGGAGGGAAAAGAAAAGCAGAGCTTAAGACACCACCCGTTCAGAGTTGCCAATGTTTCACGGCATTTTTATTTTCAACTTCAGTATGGCAAGAGAGGAATTCTTTTAAAACAAACCAACCCCAAATTTAATAAAAAAAATTCAACGCTTTTTTTTGTTGTTGTTCTCTAACCAGTAAATAAATGCTCTCAAACCTGGTGAGTAACGCATTACAGACAGCTGTTCGTTTCCATCTGTGTGTACAGTGACCAAGTCTTTTGTTTCTGTGTCAAACACAAACCACCTGTTGTAAATACAGAAAGAGGCCAATAAATCATTCCATAAGGAATTGAAATCTACTGTAATCTTGACCAACTTTTCTTCTGTCAAAATAGCATAAGTTTTACACCAAGAAAAGAAAAACAGCAACTGCTACTCAGTTTGGTTTAGTTTGACTTTAACACAAGGGTAGTTTCTTTCCCATGGTTTTTAAGCAGAAAAAACAATCAGACATTGACCCTGATATCAATCTTCAGATTTTAGTCTGGTTTACTAAGTGTCATGCATTAGAATAAAGTAAGCATTACATATAATGAACCTTCTTCTTTAATGACCCTCCTCTGTGCTATGCTGATGTTTAAATTGATGCCTACATTAAATCCTAGAGCAAAGGAAAACACAAGCAAGAATCAGGACCATTCTCTTTTGATAGAAGCATCAGTTTTATTTAGTAATTTATTTTAATTGTTAATTTTTAATTAATTTCATTTAAATTAATTAATTTTAATGAATCAAAATTTAATTTGTGGAAACACATAGAAAGGACAAAGATAAAAATTGTATTTCAATACTTGCATTAAATTATTAAAGACAAAGTAAAAATTCCTCTCAAAGCTTCTCCTTTTGATTTACTTTATTTAGTAAATAAAGTAAATTTAGTAACTAAAGTAAATCCTTTATTTAGGATTGATATACAATCCGAAATAATCTTGGCTCATAATCTATAAGCATTCTATATGTTCTCGGTTAAGCAGAACTGTTTTCAATACTAACAGCAAAGTCTGCCCTCAAGTGACACTAAAGGAGAGGATGAAGTTACGGCGAAGGCGCTCCTTGCTCCTACCACAGACAGCGAAGGTTAAACCAGGGTCTGCCGTTGACGCACTGTGTGACCAAGGGCTCAATCTGCCGCGTAAAATGGAGATGCTATCTTTCCCCTCAGTTTTATCTGCCTTGTTTATGCCTTACACTCTTCAGGCAGAACAAGTATCTTAATATGCATTTTTACACTATGTCTAGCACAGCGCAACATTTGCCAAATTTTTGTCAAAGCCTCTGGTTGTCACTGCATTAGAGATAATAAACCACTGGCTAAATTTTCCAACGAGCAACTTTTTTCTCTGTAATTTCCTCTATGCTGCCCTCCAGGCCTCAGAGAAGATCTCCGTAAGCGTCTGCAAAGCTAACTCATCATCTCAAACTCCTCCTCTAGCCTCTCCTTTGCCACAATGGACACAAAGACTTCACATTTCGGTGGCTGGTATGGTGACAGCACCTCCCACGCACGGTCTCACTGCTAACCTAGACATCCCACCCTGTCCGAATCCGTCTCCTCCCACTGATCTTAGATTGCTGCTCTCCCAGGGCAGAAACCATCGCTTCATTCTGTGTTCATGCAGCACTCAGCAAACACAGGGTACTGGTCCAAGACTAGGGTTTGTAGGCACTAAAGCAATACAAATAAAGTTCACTCTGACATTCAATAGAAATCAATAGGAGATGAATATATGTCATGCCTAAATCTGCAAAACAAGAACATGAACCTGGACGTGAGCTGGAAAAATCACGTAGTGTTTGTCGGTGCCCGTGGTGTAACTCTGTGCATCTTACCTTCCGGTCAGCGTCCCTACTGCAACAACAGATGCTGAAGGATGAAAACCTGAAGACTGTGCTGGATCCTAAAATGTTTCAGAAGGAAACACACTTTTTTACCAGTCCAAGTTATAACAAAAACACTGTTCAATTATCTGTCTCAGGAACAGAGTAAGTCTCTCTTGTTGATTTTTTGGGTTTTTTTTGGCATTGGTTTTTTTTAAATACAAACTTCAGGAGAAAAAAGCATTTTTAAGTGTTGAAATATTACCCAATAGATTTTTAGATCCCCCCCCACCCTCTATACACGGCTACCATTTTCTTTTCTTCACTACCTAAAAATAACTTGACAAGTGATTCATAACAATAACATTGGGAAAGGCAACAAATCACAAACAAGTAAAAGATAAAAATAACTTATTAAATTAGAGCTGACCTAAAAGCTGACCAAAAAGCTCTAGTTTACCTACTGTCTTAAAGGACGAGCACGTACCTTATTTAAAACCAGTATATTTCACTTTGCATGGGGGAGTAAAGCCTAACTTCTACACTCCTTTTTCAGCACCTGCCAGTTGCAGCGTAGTAGGAAATTAAGGGGTTTCTTATTTTGATATGCAATTTTAAAACATTTTACTTTGTATAGGGTATTATTATGGAGACAGGTAGAATTGCAGTGTTTTTCTTGCAATTTAAACATATGCCTAAAAAACAAGGTAAGCATTTTCTTTCTAAGACTTGTTCAGTTACAAAGAATGAGCTCCAGAACTCTCTGGGTTATAACTGAAAGTCCCAAAAAAAGCAGTTTATTCTTTCTGATACCTGCCAAAAATAATTTTAAAATGTAAGCAAAAATAATCCAGTAGCATCTCTCACAAAAACACGTGTCCTTGATTTTCTATATTCTAAAATAGCATCACATTGTAGCCATTTTAGTAAAGGTGTTCACATTTTTAGCAATTTGTAATTACTAGCCCTAGAGGCTAGGTGTAAGGGATATTCTCATTAATTTTAAACAAGTGACTAATTTCAAAGACATTACTAACTCTCAAGAAATTTCAGAGAATTGCTGAGATCCAGGATTTCTATTAGTATTCTAAACCACTACAGTAGTCCAAAAAGGAAAATGTGCTAATTTTTTAAAGTATAATTCCATAGTAAATGCTAAAATATTCTTTTGAATAAACTAGACATTCAAGGAGTGAATTTAATCTGAGCAGTGACTTGTACTCATAACTATGTTAAAAAGCTTTTACATGCATCTCTATGACAACAATAGGTTAACATGAAATGATTTATTTACTCTAGATAATCAGTCACTGATTTATGAAACACAGGCTCAGACATTTCAAGTGGATAATGAGATTATTGTCAAGATTGATAATAGAAATCTTGTCTTAATGAAGCGGTGTGTACTTGGAGGGGAAAAGAAATACATCTAAATCTAGTTTAATAGTCCTACCGGTGTTGCCAACTTTTTCAAAAGAATGAAGGTAAATAAAGCAGTTTCTTAAATGTTTCAGCAACAACAGTTTCTCAGAGTATCTTATATTTGTAAAGCCACAGCTAAATATTAATTGAAGCTCACTGTAAGTCATAATCAGCTAAGCTCGAGCTCTGTTTTTCAGAGAACACGAAGGATAACACAGTGGAAGCGATGCCCTCTTTTTGAGCTGATGATTACTTAAGTAACTTTATTTCTGAGATAGCAGCTTATCTGATTAATAGTTTTGTTCCTGTTCCCCGTATTGTAGTTATTTCCACTAATGATGTTTCACTATCAACCCAAACTTCTAAATGCTCTTTTTTTAGACTGCAATAGAGCAAAGTGCCAAATTTTGCATTTCACTGTCCCTCCTCAGTATATCGTCCTGTAATGAGAGATGTATCAGAAGTACTAACTTCTTATTCCCTCAGTGTTTTTGAAAGTGCATGCAAGTTTACAAAAACATATGCCTTTGCAGTGAGCAGAGTAAAGGATCACATTCGTACCTGCAACTGAATTATATGATGATTTTGTTCTGACAAAAATGAAATTTAATAGGAAAGCATAAAAAGTGGTACCAATGATTATACTCTCCAGTTCAGGATATTTATAAATAAGACTTGCACAAAACCAGTGGTGTACCATTTCTAAATAATCAATTTAAGTCTTCACAAAACAAACTATGCTGAAGACCAGAAAGGTCTATGTGAAAGTTTCCAGTTGTGTCACCATTCAAGTCACTCAGAATTGCATGTGAAGGATTTCTGCAATCTAGTGTGTTCATATTCCATGCTGTACACCACAGCACACTGCTCTTGCTGGATTTAACAAAAAAAAAAGTTTATCTTTTCTTAGAGAGTCTACCAAGACAAAGCCAGAAAAATTCGGTGTATAACTGCTCACTGATTTTTAAAAATATGTTTTATTGTTGAAGTTCGTAGCTGAAGTGTGTTGGTATTTATTTGATCCTGCATTTGGCATCTCGGCAGCAGTTCAAGAGATTTGCAAGCACATGAAGATTTTGGTGCACCTGAGTCCCAACTACAATATTCCTAAAGACTGAAGGGGAAAGAGCTTATTTTAAGATCCAAATTATAATAACATATCTTAAACCCTGAAATGATTAGGAGGTGGGAAAACACAATTATCTGCCTGCCTCTCAGGCCAAAACCCTTAGTATTATTGATTTCTTTCTTTTTTTTTCTTTTAAGATTAAAAGTACTTTTAATTTCTTATACTACAGGCCAATCTGTCTTTATATACAATGCACTGAACTGAAAATCTGGCTCCATCTCTGGGGCAGTGGAACTGTTGATTTGGTCTCTCCAATTAATTTAGAAGTGAACAAAAATATAGACCTTAGAACATATGACCTTGGTTAGATACAATAAATTCCAATTTCCACATTCACCACACAAGCATGATTTAACAAGTGCATACAACTGCAGCAGCATACTACAAGAGACAATTTGGCAAATGCTATTCTGTTAAGACTGCTTCAATCTGATGCAACAGTATACGCTTACTGCAGATGCATTTTATTCAAGTCTTATCGATACTATCTTTAACAGGTAGGTAGGCCTGAAAATGAACAATCTTTTTAGGAAAAAGGTTACATAATTAAGATTTTCAAAACTTCATGTAAACTAATAAAGGATTATTTACTATATCACACAGAAAACACTTTAGTCAGCACCATGAGGGTCATCTGTAAGTTACTGGCTACAATTTGATTTGCAAACCTGGGGTTTTGACATACGTCTACATCAGGTGTATTCTTTTTCCTGAAGGAATTTTTGAACTTTTCCACTGTACAAAGGGCATATAAAACAGATTGAGAACAACTCCATTATTGTGATCAGTACATGTATCTCCAAAAAAAAAGCACACTCACATACCTATTCAAAAAATGTAAAGAGAAGACTGCAAAAAAACCTGTGAGAGTGGCACCTCAAAATAGAGAGATAAAAGCATCACCATTGTCTCTAGGAGATAAGCCAATGTCTTCTTATTGATAAACAATTAGAAAAGTGCTCAGGTGTCCAAAAAATGTACTCTAAAAATCAGTTCCTAGTGATGCATGTAGTAGTCAAGATTGCATGTCACCACAAAGCCATTAGGAGTCTGCAGATGCACAACTGAGTGCTTACGAACGGTATAAAACTGAGCCTCCACTGAGTATTCCTTCAGCACTTAAGCACTAAGTTTCATAGCAGAGATAGGAAGTAAATTTCTAAAAACCACACTTGTTTATTTATGAACAGGATTAATGAAAGTACTATTAAATTACAGAAAATAAATAACGACATCAAAAAATGTCACCAAAAAAATCTTTTCCTTCTGAATTCTGACTATCATGCTCAGGATAGAAGTAGTAATCCTGACCAGAACTACTTTTAAATAGTAAATATTTCCTAGCTTTATATTTGTGGTTCTCTTCCTAGTAAAAAAAAATAGAATTGTCAACAGCACTGTACACTGTACAGCATACAGATCCATATAACCTACGGTTTTATATTCTTGGTTTTAAGAGTTTTACATCCATTTTCAGAAAGACATATTTCATGACTCACTTTTTTCCTCAAGTTAATACTTTAAGATATTTTTAATGAATGATCTTATGAAAAACTCAAATTACTTGAGAAGTTCTGTAAGAGGAGTAGAGTTGTGTTTAATAGATTTATACCTCAATAATCTTGTTCCAGATCGGACGATGAGTGGTAGCATTCCAAAGGGTAATGTGTTTGTCATGTCCACAAGTGAAGAACTGAGGTTTAGAGGAATGGACTGCAAGTCCCCAAAGCTCATCAGTGTGACCCTACGCAAGCAGAAATGTTTCTTGACAAGAAGGCCAGTACCATCAAAACTAAACAAGTTTCAACAGGACTAAAATGACGAAACTATATATTAAAGCATTACAAAAATACGTTGGCTTAAATAGATACATATTTATAATGTTTTTATTGCTCAAAGTACTGTAATAATAAATCAAATAAATGCATATTTATGAAACTTAACTTTAAGCAATACTTTTACTGCTATTATGCACTTAGAAACGTTCTTGTAAAGGCAACAGCTTACCTGGGTAATTGGGAAAAAATCTCCTGATAGCGTGCCCTGTAGGACAAAGTTTCTAGTGGTTCCTATTAATACAACGTCCCCCTTCCCTTCTGCTACTGTCCTTATTGGGCCAAACTGCTCTGGGATCTGTGGTCATAACAGACAAACAGATAGATAAGTCAAACAATTTGTCAAACGTTGCTATTTTTAGAGACCAGTGGCCTAGCAAATGCATTTTAATAAGTGTTGCACAGAGAAGAAATGAAATGGATGAATATATATGCCTGACTTTCAAAAGTTGATAAGAACTTGCATCAGCTCAGTAACTGTCTTTATAATGCTACAAGACATCCTTGTACAGATAAACCAAATATTTCAACAAACAGAAAAGGTTCCTTCAAGCTGTGTTAACTCGATCATATTTTAATTGCAGCTGTGATCTCAGACTAAGCATTTCCACCCAGAGATAGTGTCAGGCTTTGTACTTTCTTGCAAGGAACATTTCTTTAATTGCAGCCAAGGTTCTGAAAGAATCAGTGCAAAACCTCAATATAAGGTCAAGGAAACATGTAAACCTTAAAATAACAAGGAATACCACTATATGAACAAATAAGAGAAAAAGGAAGACACTACGGTTAGAAACAGCACAAACGTGTACCTTGTGCTGTGTAAAAAACTGAATTATCAAAACAGTCATGTCATTGCAGTTGCATATATATTTGCAACATTTAATAATATATAGTAGAGTTGAAACTCTTCCTCAGAGTTTTATGCTGATTGTTCTCTTACATTCAGTATGTTAGCAGTCATGTTGCCCTGTCCAAACAAATTCTGCTTTAAAATTCCTACATAGCATCTGAACTCCTTTTTGGAATTTCTTTTTTAAATAAAAAACAACACTAACCAAGAAATTAATGAAAAACTGTAAGTACTAAAACCCAAAACAACCCCTCACATCATTTGGGAAAAGAGGAAATTACAAAAAAAAGTGACCTCATGTTATCAACTGTAGAAAGGAAGAAATAATATGAAAAAGTATGAATAAAAGATTCCTTTTCCAATTACCATAGATCTCAGAAGGGAGATAGTAAATTAATGAATAGGCTATCACAGGAATGACCTGATGACTCAAATGATACTACATTTTATCATTGATTTGCTTTCCCACAGAAAAAAATAATTATTTAAAAAGCTCTGTTCAGAAGACAGCTAAAATTTCATTTTGAGTAGCAGAGTAATTTCAAGATAGGTGATATCACCTCAGTTTTGTGAAGTTTTTGGTAATTTCCATTCCAAGATATCAGCTTTCGGTCTTTTCCGCCTCCTGATACTAACGTGCCATCTCGCAGCATACACAGCGCAAATATGCCACCCTCATGTGCCCCTTGAACTGCGTGGCTTATTCTGTTGGTACCTAGATAGAAGCAGAAAAGATCTTACCATGCAAATACTCAGTTTAATAGCTCCTTTCCCCCTCCAGGTTTTTTTTCACCATTTCTCTACTACCTATCAAGGATTATATCCAAACAATTATAATGGCGGGCATGGAGTGTTGCACCAAAATGCTCAGACCCACAGGAGAGACTGAATTAGTACATCTTAACAACATATTCCTCCCATCTCAAAAATGAAAAGTATACATACTTGCTCAGTCTAGTTCAAACAGAAAGTAAACCAGGTTCATTTAAACCTTTCATGGGGCTTTAAGCCAAACTGTTTGATATTGCATTTGACCTGCCGTAGCACTACGCACCTTATCAACAAAGAACCATAACCCAGTAACTTGTTATCCTCCCAAGGATATTCCAACAGCCTCCAGACACCTAACGTGCACCAAAACCCAACTAAGCTAGAGGTCTGTGTACAGCTGGCAGAAGGTGCTTTACTGATGGCTTGGTCAAGACCCTCTTAGACTAAAACACCTTCTAACCAACTGCATTGGATTAAATATCTAAATATTACTACTATGAAGTATAAAGACACGATTACTAGTGATTCTGTTACTGAAATGTGCACCTTGCATCAAAGCTTGGCTAACTTTAGCACAAGCGAAGGGCTGATGCAAGTTATAAATGAAAAAGCAGTTGTTTCTTCATAAGTCCCATTTGCTTCTATCCACATCTATGGATATAATGTGTCAGTCACAAGTGATTTCTATTAAGCAAAGTTTTTCCTAAGGGTACTCCAAACTGGTGGAAGCAGCCCTCACTTGAACACAGAGCACTGAGTCAAAAGTAGTAGACACAGAAAGTATGCTGTATTAAGAAAGAAAAACATTTTTGTCGGTCCCAAAAGAACCAATAGAGGTGAGGAGATCTTGCAGTGCACAAAGAATTCCCTTTCCTTCCCGGGAGAAAGGGCAGAAGAGGCTGCTTGCAGTGAAGGCAGAAATTAGTCTACTGGCATGAAGGCCAACTGGCCCCTAAGCACTGCACTGACCCTGCCGTGCCAGCAGCTTCCACTATCTCTCTTCTCTGTTGATAGTCCAAAATAATAACCAGGAACAGTGAGGAGATGGGACTATGCAATTTCTAAACTCTGTTTGGAAGGAAAAATATTCAAGCGTCTTGCTTTAAACTAACACAGGAAAAAGAAATGGGAAATAAAAGAGGAGCTGTGTTACAAACACCATATCCACCCCCTTCCTCAACAGTAGAGTACTGGTCAAAAGCAGGAGGATGTAATTGCCTGATAGCCCTTGGGTGAAAAAAGTCTGCAAAACCAGCTCAGTAACTGTGTAACTGATTCACCATGTTGTTTCCCGGGTCTTAGATCCTCCACGTATCTTGGGAGAAGGCACTGAGTAAATAAGCAGCAGCTGTCATCCATATCCCTTCTTCCTTTACTAATAAGGCCACCTTTAGGGGATTTCTCCTTATTCCTATGCATGGCATCTCACGCACTAAGTAAACGTTTAGGACGTTGCTGCTGTTTGCCTTCCAGCAGGCATTGCCTTCTGCTGCCTAAAAAAAAAAAGTCTTTTCTTACTAGAAAATGCTTTTTAAGGAGTTTGTCCTATCCATCTGTTCTTTTGCAATAAAGCTGAGGAATTCAATTAGATCTGCATATATTTTAGCTTGACTTCCTAGGAAAACAAATAAAGCTATTTGTTGTCTTTTTAAAAGTGTATGTCAATAGGCATAATTTTTGCAAACACTGGAGAGTGACAGTATAGGAGACTGGAGATCATCAATTACATTAACAGTGTTTCTTACTGTCACATTGATGAAGGAAAAGAATTTTTCCTGCCATTTCTTACATCAGTAAGAGCCACACATGCTGGCATAGCTCTGTGATTCAACATTTGACCACAGGGAACACATTCTATAGAATTTTGTGCTCTAGCAGTCTGGTATATATGTTCTTTAGGTGCTCATAGAGGAGAATCCAGACTTAATCTGCTGGACTGGTCTTGGGAGAAAACTCATGATCAACTATTCTTCTTAATATGAGGCTACAGTCATGTAAAAATTCACATTCTTTAATATTAAAATTTCACTATTAACTTCAATCTTTTCTTACCTTTCCCCCAAACCAAAATGTTTCCGCTTGAGTCTCCTGTAATAGTATCACCATTTTCAGAAAAGGTCACACACAGGACAAACTTTGGCTTCTCTTGTTTCTGCATGGTTACGAAAAATATACACTCACAGCACCACACAACCCATTCGTTTTAAATGTACGCATTTGAGTAATTTCATTTAGTCTTATACAGCTCTACTATTACTTAAATATCTACACATTCCTACAGTCTAAACAGTTAATCTGCACGAGGGTAAAAGATTCATCGGCTGAGGTTGGTGGCCCAATGCTGCACCCTTTAATTACAAGTTGTGGACAGAGCGGGTGAGACGGCCTGCCAACATTTAACCCAAGACCAAGAATGCTCTGAGATAAACCAAATCCCCCCAACTCCTGCACAATCCCAAAGGCTTTAATTATTTAGAAATGGCCGATGATGCAAACAAGTTTTATTAATTTTTAACTCCAAAGTTTCTAGGAGGAAAGTCTTACTAGAGAGTTTGGTGTAAGAATGAAGAAATCATCTCTTGAAAGAATTGTAAGTTCAGTAATGAAAACGTTGCTGTGAGACCCTACATTTAAGATAGTGATGGCAACAAAACAGTGAAATGTATACGGGGACAAAAAAAATTCACTAGCTAGTAGCTTCTAAGGTCCTTATCTACAATGTTTGTTGACTACCAGTGTGTACGGCCTCTATCTCCCTCAAACTAAGAACTGTTCTCAACTACACTTTTTCATCTCCAACAACCATCGAGGATAAGAGAGCCCTAACAGAGGCAGAAATCAGCCCAAGTATCTCAGGAGTTAAAAATGAATGAAAAATAAAATGTAACAAAATTTAAATGCATTATGGCAGCATCTCCTCCTGATTTCACACAAAGTATATTAATTGACATTGCAAAGTCATTGTTGTGACTATACTTGCGAGCCACGACTCCACAAGCAGTTAACAAGGCCCTGCTGGAGTTATCTGCAGGCACCGCAAACATCCCTCATTTGTGCATGCAACTGCTGTAAAGCTTAGTCTATACTTAAGAACAAAACTAAATCAAGACCTTGAAATGAAAATTATATTTACCAAATAGTGGCCAGCTCAATCTGTATTTGAATTACATATGTGTATGTATCTGAGCAGAACAGAGGAAAAGGGAAGAATATTCATAATCACGTAATTTATGGGGTTTGGCAAGTCTTTCCTCTGACAAAATAAAAAACCCCTAACAACCCAGCATATATCACTGTCTAATTTTTTTTATTTTTTTTTTTTTTTTAACCAGAGGCAAGCACAGAGAGTTTTAAGGTAATGTTATTTTGTAGGGGGGGATGGGAAGCGTAGCATAAAGAATACAGGAAAAAGAATGCAAGGAACAAAATGGTAACTGCATTTCAAAACTTCGTTGTGGAAGTGTTACTCATGGAAAAGTCCTCTGTGCCGTGCCACGAATGCTACCTGAGTTTCTGAAAATTTCAAGTTTAATAATGATCAGTTGTTTTGATTTACACAACGCTTATTAACCCTTACTTCTGTGTGACTGTACCATTATTACAAACACAAAATTAAGAAAAAAAATTATTTTACCTCAAATAATCCTTGCTTTTTAATAATGGAATTCCCTTCTAGTGTCCAAAAATAAAGGTGTGATTTTCCACAAGTAACTATTATATTTGTATCAGTAGGGTGAAAATCTGCAGCAAATACAGCCTCATTAGAGCACTTGGAAGGAAAGAAGAAAAACATTGTATCAAAATTTAAAATTCAAAGAAAAAAAAACAATATGAAATGGTTCTCTAGCTAGACTAACTCATCAGCTCCCAATTTAAGAAAAATTCTGAGCTATTCATTTCTTAGCATAGACTGGAATACTTCAGTAGAATACTTTGAAGACAAAAGATTTTGGTTTTGTAAGTTAGTATCAAGAGTTATCCTTCAAAGCTATGTCAGATAACGAGAAGTTCTACACAAAAGATTAGTTTAAGACATTTCTTTTCTGCACATGCTTCTATCATTGCTGCCTATACTTTTCTAATCAATTAGATTGATTGTCTAATAATACAATGGCAGTAACAAAATTTTAAAAAACCCAAACTATTGGGATAATCTCAACAGTGAGCAAAAATATTCCCTTTCTTCATGTTCTTTGCATTTGTAAAACGCAAGTGTTAAAAAGGCACAATATGTCAAACAGAAAGACATTTTATGACAAGAAATCCAAACCTACATACAAGCAAGTAGTACAAAATATCTTATTGCAACACCTTGACATCTGCCAGCTTTTCTTCTTTCTGCCAGTCCCACACAGAAAGTACGTGGTCATTTGAGTCATCCACGGAGCACAGGCTACTTCCTCCATTCTGAGGCAAAACATGGAAAATGTTAACGCATCCCCCTACCAACATTAGAAACATGCAAATACACATTCAAAATAGTTTAATACTTCAGTGTGGGTGAAAATATGTATACATATTTATACTTTAACTGTTGTAGTTTTAGTTATCCCATAGATCTCCATGAAATACAATAATTTATAGGACTATTGAAAAATAGGGCTAAAAAAAGAAGGGATCTAGAAGAGAAACTCTTGCAAACTGCAGACAAACAGACTTTGTCAGGAACAGGATAGGTTTCTCTTTCCAAACACTCAGTGATGGGAATTCCCAAGGCAAACTACACATCATTATCTATACTACTAAGAAAGCTTTCCCTGATGATTATATTGAGTTTCTTTACAATTTAAACCAATCACTTCTTCTCAGATCTGCTATGGACAGGGGGAACGATTTTACTCTTTAGATGGGAATAATGGATCAAAATCAGGGACTGTAGTAAGAAATTAGAAAACAACTTATTCCTGACAGGTGTCTTTTTTATAGGTCTATCTTCTATCAGTCTTTCTAATTTTATTGACCCTAATTCCTTCAGACATTCTTCAGGCATCATATTAGACCTTTCTCCAGTTGGTACCCATTCTTCTGAAGTGTGAATCTGGGTGAGGAACTCCAGCCGAGACTCTACCTGAACTGAGGGGAGGTGACCGACATCGGTCTCATGAGTGATGGGAACTGCTGTACAATCAGCAGATCTTTTCCCAAATAGCAGCTACCTGGAAGGTACTTTTTGGATCATTTTTTCCAAATCTTCGGTGTTCATTCCTAGCTGCTTGTCTACAGTGGAATAAACCGTCAAATAATGTTTAATTGCTTTCCACCCAGTCAAATACGATTTTTGTATCCTGTTGCTCCTGGCATCAGCTATGTTAGCTTTGACTGCAGATGAGCTCGCTGGAACAGACTGAGCCTGTGGTTACACAAGCACTCCTTTGGCAGCAACGCTGACACAAACAGTCCTTCTTCTGCCACCCAGAGCAAGGCCGCTTGTTGCTGCCTCGTGAGCTGAGTCTCCACAAAAGTTTGGGCTATGATAGAGGGAGCCTGTTTGAGGAATGGATCAGTTGGGGGTGGGGGTGGGGGGGGTGGGGCAGGAACCAAGCAAACTCTGCTTCATTCTGTTTACATCTAAGGATGCACGGCTGTTTTCCTGGTGAATCAGGTCCCTAATACACATCTCAGACGCAGCTACAAGAACAACTGTGCCAACGCAACTCAAGAGATTGGACAGAGATAGGACTGAGTAGCCTGAAGAGAAGGCTGTCTAACATGAGATAAGCAGTACTGCTACGGGACGGGAACTGATGCTCAAAACAAGGCTAAGCTCTGACTGTGAAATCACAGCATAAAGCAAACGTATTAAACACTCGTTTTCTCCTGGCATCTGCCAATGGGGATCTTGTTATTAAGCACCTATTTCTTCCTCCAGGGAGATATTTACAGAGTATTCGCTTGCTATTGCTTTCTATGTATCCTTCAAAGCTGATTTGAACAGTGTTGGTTTTCACCTTTGTATCCTTAACTAGCTCTCCCGATTCACTCCTCTCTTTTCTACTTTCTATAAAATATTGTCACCAATGGATTTCAAATACTTGATGAAACTTTGATTGAAGTACATCTTGCCTAGGGAATACACCGTTTACTCCTCTCCTTTTTAAAAATGCTGTCAAGATGACCAGACACCACCAGATACATCACTTACAGATTCTGTTCTACGTGGAGGCTTTCTAGAATTGTGCATGTCAGGTTACAAACTCATGTTTTTATATGGGACTTGAATGCTGCCTATGCAATTTTTTACCTCCTTAGACTAGAGCTCAAAGGACGGTGCCAAGAGGCTAACAACAGGATTCTAGTTCTTTGCAATCCTTTATCTATAGGCCTTTGTTGCTTTCAAGCAAAAGATTTTGCTTCTCCCATGGGAGCTCCCATTTTTTAAATCCAAAATCAGAGGTACAGGCCATTGTAAAGGTGTTTTATCAGTTGTTCTCAGGCATAGTGCAAGGGGCTAAAAGATGCGGAGAGAATAACTTTCCTATGTAGGGAGAAACAGAATGGGATGATTAAAGAGAAGAAGTAAGGATACTGTAATTTCAAAAACACAAGTATTTCTGCAATTACTCATCCTTGAAGAAACTAATTGCATTTTATTGTATACGTAAGGTAGACCTCTGAGACTGCTGAGATACTGCTAACAATACCAACATAAACTGTCGGAAACAACTGGGTTGCAAGCTTTCCTCCTCTAAAGAGGAAGCTGAGAGAAAAGACAGCTTGGATGTTTGTTTTGGTCAAGGAAGCTAAATTTGAAAGACTTTAAAGATCTGTTCAGCAAACAGTCATAATACGACTAATCATTTACTTTACTTACAGATTTAGAAAAAGCAATGCAAGTGACAGCTCGGTCAAAAAACCCCATTCCAATGACATGCAGTGTATTCAGAGTTACAGAATCCCAGACACGCACGTGTGGTGGCAGTTGCTATAAAACAGACACAGAAATAATGGTTGAAATAATGGTGGCAAAAAACCATCAGGAATTTAAAAAAAAAAAAAAAAAAGAGAATGCATCCAAAAAAACACATTTTGATACAATTTAAGGTATGAAAATTATTAAAACTTCTCTTGAGTCACCCATGTAAGCACAGATATGCTACAAATGATTTGCTGATTGCTGTGCCGAGAACCAGTATCTGGGACTGACTATCCAGAGTGTACAGCACATCAGGGCTCACTAATCTTTTTATTTCCCTGAAGTTAACAGGCACTGAGACATCCTTAGTAAATGAAAACTGGTGATGACCTTGCAACATGGGACCTACTGGTAGGTCCAAGATCATTAGTTTAAACTGTAGCAACCGATATAATTCTGTTCAACGGCAAACAGCAAGTGCTAAAAAGAGATTAAGAATTTCTAAAACGTAATTAATTTCAGTGTCATAAAAACGGCCGTAGAAAAGAACTGTGCACCTGTAATCAGAACTAACTTTGGTTTTGTACGTAAAATTCAAGGTATACATAAGGACTCATGATGAATTCCCTACGGAAACCAGGTGGTTCCCCCTCCCTCCCCTCTATCTTTGACTTCTGCACCACCCGGGCTCAACCTGGTGAAGACAAACTGCTGCTGGAATCCACCAGAGGGCAATCCCAGGAAGCACTCGCTGATCCAGGTTTCTTTAAGAAACAGCTAGGAGGCTAACGCAGTATCTTCAGCCTTTGCAGGAAACCAACAAAGGCCGTGTTTTACCTCCTTTTTTCACCCTGCCCTTTCAAATAAAGCGTGTATGTTTTATTACAGTATCGGGGCGGGGGGGAGCAACAACCATCAGTCTTTCTTGCTACTAAACAGTGAAATTAAGAATAAATCAATGAATAAATCAAGGCCACCTCAGTATCTCAGTAATATAAATGGCCTTAATATAAGCTTACCTATATATATACCACTTTCCCCTCAAGTATCAACATCAGACCTTTAGATTTTATTTCACAAATACAATGGTAAGGAATTGTATTTACAAAGTTAAAAAAATAAATACCAGAGATTTCTCCAACACACAATAAAAAATTAATAGTTTATGTTACTCAACTAAGTTATCTTTACATAAACCTTATATTGCATAACTGGGATTTTGTTTTCCTCATTTACTTAAAGTAGTTAGCATACTGATAATCCATTTTTACCCTAAAATTCTTCTTTGACATCTACCAAAAATTTTGCAATAGTTTGGCTGTGACATCAGCTGCATAATCTGCTGAGTGATTTTTTTTCCTCATGCTTTCCTGCCTCTGCTTGTATCCACTCTTTCTCACTTGTCTTAGCTCTTTGGAGTAATGTTCATCTTACTCTGCTCAAATAAGGTAATAAGTGAGAGAGAAAAATATGCTTACCTAGATAATAGCAAGAGTAAGAATTTATTTTTTTCAGCAAGCAACCCAAAACCATTCTTACTTGTACTTTGGTTGTGGTAGCTGTGGTAAGAAATGAAGTCGTATAGTGCACAATTTAATTTCTGCTGCTGCTTCTCCCTTTCCCTGCATCCACTCCCCTCTCAGGTCTCCTCTGTAGCCTCATCCCTACCCATTTATTTTGGAGACCAGCTCCAAATTTACCTTCAGTCTGTGTGTAAGGAATGGAACCAGAAAGCACTGATCAGTCTTGATAATGGAACTGGGTAATTTTGACAGGGTGCAACAGGCACTCTCAAATTAAGTTTTGTTTGTGTTCAGTCCTACAATGAAAGACCAGTTTAACTGCAACATGAAAAGAATATAGCATGTATCTTCTTGATAGCGTATCCTTGTGAAATACAAGCAATTATATGTCGGCAAAGGGGTCACTCACTTTTCCATCCTTGGATGTCCCTGCAACTTGACCTGTTGCTATTGTGATCCTATCAGGATGGACAGCCAGGCTGAAGAAAAGAAAGAGAGGCCAAACTTAAAGCCATTTATTATCTATTTCATCAAACTTTTACTTAAGCCTGTAATAAATAGCCTTATTTTAGTCATATAAGACACATAGCATACATGTAAACATTTTAAAAGTATAACAGCAGAACTGACAAAAGAATTTTCGTGCTCTTTTATTGAAAAAATATTCCCTTGTGAACAAGGCAGTAATTTGCCTAAGCCCTAATACTGCAAAGCATGTATCAAATAAGCCTCAGTCTAACTTAAGCTGGGATTCATCTCTCCTACATTTAAAGTGACTGCAATGTATAAAGAGTTCTATATAATACAAATTAGGAATCTTGATTCTAAAATTAAAACTGAGATTTTAAAAACTGTGATGAATGTCTCTAAGGAAAAAACAACCTAAAATTTATATTAAAGCATGGAGTACAGTCTCCTTTTGCCCCAAAGCCTCTCTTCATGCTTTTTTCACTGCAGCTGCTTTGCATACAATTCTAGAGGCAAAATGCTCTGTAAAACAAAATGTGGCAATAATTCATTTGGTTTTATAATGCAAAAAAGTATCCTCTTTCTAATAAACTTGAGAGTTTTCAAATATCTAAAGAGTCAGAAAATTTGAAAGAAAGAAATGAGATGGAACAGGTCCAAATTAAAAATCTCCTTGTAAAACAACTAGATTATACTAATAATTCAATTTTATGAAACATGCTCACAATGCAACCAGATTTGATTATCAGGTCTATTTTTGGCTTTGAGGGACAAAAGGTGTTTCATAATGCTTAAAATCTGAAGAAGGGATGTCAAAATCATTTCATACCCTAGGGCCTATCAGATAATCCAGGTGCTCTTTTTCAGCTACACTCAGCAAGCAGATAGAAACCATCAAGATAAACCATATGTTTGTTTAGATTTCAGTTTAACGATATTGGTATTTCCTGATACCTAGTCCCCTCTAAGCTTGAACACAGGTAAAGCACTTTGAAGCCCAAGCTGGCATGTCTGCATGGCAGCAGACAAGCCAGGCTGCTCAGACTACTTTGTAGGATATCTGCCATGGTGTAGACATGCCTGAAGACTACCAGGAAGACGGTGGATGAGACTAAAATTGTTTTGTTGGCTAGACTGAGCCTAAATAACCTGCATCTGGCACCCAGACCCAGGTGAAGATGAATAATTCAATCCTACTTAAAAAGGGAAAGGAACAGAGTCTAAAGAAGTTAATGTCAAATCATCCTAAAACCAGCAGTTGCTTTGTGTGCTGATTAGGTAGAGCTATAAAGATATTTGACATCCTTACCATGACTACAGTCAGACCTTTATTTGATTGTGAAAATGCACTGTCAGCTGTAAGGACCCAACGTATGCAAGACTTAGAAGTTAAATCCAATTTGCAAAACTGTATTAAAAGAATAAACCATTACCTCCCAAATATTGTTTTATGAAGAAAAAAAAAAAAAAAAAGGTTATTAGGTGACTTACCACTTCACATCATCATTATGACCAGTGTAATGTCTCTGAAGTTGCTCTTCAACATTGAATAACACAACTACAGATGCGATGAAATACACAGTTTCGCCCGTTGGAAGAAGATAGAGATTACTGCGACAGTCCCGACCCCTGTATCCATAGCTAGCACATTGGTCAAGCTGCAATAACAGTATCTACCAATGAAGAATGTTAAAACTAAGAAAAAACAAAATGGATTCTCTGCCCCTGTATTTCCTGAAGTTGGCATCTCTTGGCTTGAGCACAGGTTTATCACTTAGGAGCCATCAGAACTCCCTCCCTTTCTACAGGAAAGAGAGCGAAAGAGTTTCACAGACTGAGCAACTGAAAAACTACACATCCTACAGAAAACACACAGCAGAGGAAACAGGATTTTGTGACATATATCCCTTTAGTATCCTCTGGAATTTGCTAAATGCCAGACTAAAGCAATATTAATTTTGTCCCAAGTGTATTTACTATTTACATTGGTTGACTAATTAAAACTAAAATTTAGAGTTGACGGAGGCACTAATAAGTCATTCAGTACATCTCCCTGCATTACATTAGGATTGATTGCATTATCCTTTATGCAGGTTGATTGATTTCATTATTCTGGGCATTACCAGCCAGATGGATATGAAACCGTAAAAGGGTTACATCATCCATTCCAATTTATTTTTGTAGTATTTAAAAGGCAGTGGCCCAGATTGTGATGTTAGTCATATCAACACTAACCTAAAATTAATGCAATGAAATAACTGGAATTAATCCAGAAATAATCTCATTTAGACCGAATGTTAATTCAGCCAAATTATGCAGTTTTATTCTTCCGGAGAGTCATTAGGGACTACAACTATTTTGGCTTTCCTTTTTTTATGGGAACAGAGAGAAACAGCATTAGCAGAATCTTGGCAAAACAGAAGTGCATTCTAATTCAGTCAATATGGAGAAACTGGCTGTGAGAAATATATGGAGAGGTACTGAAATCCCCATTATACGATATTAAAAAGAAACTTGTGCACTATTCTTTATGGTCAATGATAACCCAGTCAAACTAAGAAACCCACATTAACATTATCTAAGAAGTAAGGATGATAGTTATCTTACTTCTAAAATAGGAACTTAAATAAGAGCTTGCTGATTTTTTTCTAATAAATGCAATAGACGTAGTGCAGCATACCCAACCATCAAAATGTGCATTCAAAACCGCAGCTTTTGGACTCCCAAATTCAAATATTTCAGCTAAAGGTCTTTCGAGTTGGAGATACTCAAATCTGAAGACATGTAAACAACCCTACCTTCAAATTACAAAGCATTTACTATCAGCTTTGAATCTGCCTGTAAAGGTTAGTTACTACTCTAGATTGAGGGACAATGCTTTATTTGTTTAAATTTATTTTTGCATACGTGGCCAGATACCATTGCTAAGTGAAACCTACATAAAATTTCCCTAGTTCAACAATATATAATCCATCTTATAATGAATTTAGCTGAAGTTAGCTTAAGGAATTGAACTTTTTTTAAAAGTGAAGTAAAAAAATTATGGACATTCAGAAGGAACAAATGTCTGTGCATAAAAATAGCAATTAAATGGGAAAGATTACATTGTTTAGGGAAAATCTCCTTTCTTTACGATTCTTCCTGTGGGGAACAATGCTGCATTCAACCCTTCACGTGATTGCTGTTGTCAAACACTCAGTTTCTTTCTATCAGCCTTTTTTCTCAGATGTAAACTCCTGGGGTTGATCTCTCCTTCTCCTCACTGTTTCCCACACTCTGATTTGGTGGCTTCAACTTTGATTTGGTGAGCTGGCACTTCAGGGAATGTTATCTCAACCTTTTCCTTTCATTTGGTCAGCAGCTTTTATTTCAAACCTCCTGCTTGCCAAGTGAGCTGGTCTCAAACAGATCCATGCAGACCACCGCTCCCGCCCTGACGTCCGCAGTGCCGATTTCTCTGCTCCAGCCCTCCCTCACACCTCATCATTCAGCATTTCTGTTTCTTCGTGTCTGAATCTTTTTTGGCTTACCCAAAGACCTGTTAACATGACTGTAAAACCCTTTTAGGGTTCAGACATGCCCTGAAATCTACTCACATTAGGTTTTCTTCCTTCTGTTCCTCATCACAGTCTGCTTTGCCCTTTCTCTTTGTCCGTCTCCACCTCCAATATCTTGTTTCTCTGTTGCCATTCTTACATTATGAAGCATCTCTGCCTGCAATCACAAAGCCAGGCTGATTTGTCCACTACAAAGACGTTTTCTCCTACTCCAGTTGTGTTATCCTCTGAGTAAACAGCTCAGCTTCTCCAACTTAACTGGAATGAATGCCTGCAATATCAGTTGGTTTTCTGCTGTCTTTGTCTTTCACCTTAAATTATTTTATGCTCCTGTGTCCAGCTTTTCTGCTCATTATAGACTATAGATTGGGCATTATCTTCTCTCTTTTTTTTTTTATTAAAAGAAGTCTTTTATATACCTCGTCATTGGTGTAACTTTTAAGTATGGATATGATGATTAAGTTTAACTGCAAAGAAATTAAAATCTGAAAAAAAAATTAGCATGGTATTTTTGGAAAAAATACGCTTCCTCCTTAGTAACCATTCATAGTTAGTTAGAACATTTTAATAATTCATACCTCTTCTATTCACAGACAATCTTTTATATACAATTCTGCCGGGTGTTCAGACACACAGCTGGAAGGGCATAGGTATATTCAAACTAAAAGTAATGCTCCATCTGGCAAATATTCAGGCATTTAAGTAAGCTTAAGTGAGAAACTAATGAGACTGAATTGATAATAAATGATAATTATCACTTCTTAGTCAAAATATTAACTTCAGTTTCCATCTACACCTTGCTAATGCAATCTGGTTTGTTTTGTGGTTGAGTTTGTTGTTGTTTCAGCAGGCATCCTAACTCTTTCTCCTATATCACCCTTAGCAGCCCTCGTGAGGGGCACGTTACAAGTGTAAAAAGACATCATTCAATTCTGTTGTGATATACGGTGAGAGCCTGTACAACAATTAGATAGCAAAATGCTGCAAGCAGTATTTATGGCTCCAATCTCATCTGTTTTATTAGTTTTGTGGATTTTCTGTTTGTTTTTCAACTCATCTTCAGTTATTTCTGTATGCATTACCTATGCAGTTCCAGCAGAGTGGGGTAGAACCTATAGGCTCAGCTGCAATAGGAATACGAAGAATGGTTACTAAATCTGTCATTAATCTCTGGTGAATACAATGGGACTTTTGGAAACTCTCTGTGTGCATTCTGAAACCACATGCAGTTCTATTTATACAACTTGAAAAAGACTATTTGGAGCCTGTATTCTTTTTTTACGAAGACAAAGCAGCTTCTTATTTGCACTGTTTGGGACCCCAAGAAAAGTATTTTTCTTGAAACAGAAAACCTTATGAAGACTTCATCTCTCTACAGATAGTGGATATTAATCTCTCTAAAGATATATGGCTATTACAATTAGACTCAGATCTTGTTGTGTTTATATTTTATCTTGAATCATCTATTATATATACTAAGATTACAGAAAAATGAAATGTAATTTCTTTTTTCAATAGAGTCTATTTTCTCATTATACTTAAAAGCGAAATGTGAAAATTTCTGTATGTAATGAAACACTCATTTCTTTCAAGTCTGTAATTATGTCCACTCATAGAAATCAGTGGGAAATTCTGGTTGTTTGGTATTTATGGTGCTTAAATGCAGTTTAAAATCTAAATTCAAATATTTTATATACGGTATCTTACAAATTTTATTGCTAAGTACCTATCTGTTGCAAAGTGCTATTCAATTCAGGGCTTATTCAAGTACTGAAGTTGATGATAGCATCCTCTAAAGGACTATGGTACACATTTTATAAAACACAGTTAAAATGATAAATTACTGCTGAGAATCAGCAAAAAAAACCTGAGCTTGTTTTACGCATACTATAATTAATAATCACAGCTCACTACATTCTTACAATATGCCTAGTTTAATCTTTAGCTAATTAGCATGTTTCAGACTTAACCTTCAGGCAACATTTAAGCAAAGTCTTTCTTAAGCTGCCACCCCGTACTTCACCAGGTGCAGATCAGCAGCCTCAAGAAATTAACGTCTGTTTCAATGGAATGGTGCTTCACTAATGAAACGAACACTATTAATAAAGATCTTAATTTTGCTACACTTTAGCTCAAAAAGTTATTTAAAAGAAATCATTAAGAAATGATTGATTTCCAGTAGTCCTCTAGCACAGAAAGGATACACCCATTCCAGTTTAAGCCTCTTGGCTGGTAGTTCTACTTTTGCTTCCAAATTGTAAGATTCCACTTGCTCTTTGGGCATGTACATGGTAACAGGACGTCCACGAAGAAACATTTTTACGTATCCTTCCTCTACAAAAGGTCAGAAATGTTTAGTGTTACACAAAAAAAAAAAATCAGTGGAGAACTCCAGAGCTCCTCCATCCCTTCCCACTTAACAGTTTGGTGCGTTATAATTACAGAATGACATGCAATCTCAAACTTAGAAATTATGCAGGTTGTTTTCTTTTCCTAAATCATAATCACTAAGCAGAATTTTTTTTCCAACATACAAAGTCCCTTTTTCCTCTAAATATTTTGAGAAGCAGAATTAGAACTAAACAATGTCACGAAGACCTACAAAACTGAAAGGACTGAAATATTTTTTTTTTTTTGTGAAAAATAATTGACAGTATTATGGGTTTTTAAATATTAAAAACGAAAGGGAAAACATCAAAGATTACAATTAACGCAGAAATGCCACTTAAAATTAATTTTATTTTTTAATGAATATTTACAGTGGAGCATCAGCATCTAAAGTATTTTCCAACACTCAGTTGCATTCTTTGCATCTCAGTGTAAAGATATGCTTTACACTTGATACAGTGTTAGAGATACATTCGAAATAAGGAACACAAACAATTAGTAAAAGGAATCATGCTGATGTACATGCAGAAAAGATAAGTGCTTTAAGAATTACTAAACATTGAAAAAGGAATGACAACATTGACAGCACATTAAAAGAAAGGAAAATGACATACAGGAGAGAAGCTACAAAAACTGAATTGGCTGACAGAAGTAAACATTTCTAGAAGAAAATACTAAAAGTAATTTGTTGAACTGGTAGGAAGTATTTTTGGGGGAGAGAAGTAGGGATTAATAACAGATCTGGAAGTACTGACTTGGGGACTTCATGGGGCTTATAAAACTAGGAGATCTGGGAAATGCCATGAAGGTCTGACTAGGACTTTTGGGAACTGGCAAGGCCAAAGTGGGTGTCCTGTGAACTTCTGGTGAAGTTTGTCCAGATTCAGAACGTGCTGGCTCTTGCTGCTCCATCGGCAGATCAAGGGGTTCAGCCTTGTTCTCATGCGAATCAAGCAGTTTTGGAGTCAGTGACATCTGTAGAGTTACTAGACAGAATAACCGTGGGCACAGAGGAAATGGAAGGGCAAAAGTAACAAAATCATGTAAATGAAAAAAATTATACAATTTAGGACTGTTAAAACTATGCTATGAATCGTTAAGTATCATTACAACTATAGCATTATTTTTTTAATTTGAAAACTAAGGCTTTATTTTAATTGGAAAAACAGATACGCTACAAATCCTGACTAAATGAATAAAAATTATCGGTTGAACAAATAAACATCATAGCTATACTGTATTACCTAAATATATGTGTATTTTGCCTTTAGACTAATTCATTTGGGAAGGAGATCTACCTGACTGTCACAGTAAAGTTACAGCTAGGGGTCTCTCAAATCCCTTCATTTACATAATTCATACATATAATGAAAACAATAGAAAACTGAATGCTAAAAAAGAAGAAATAATAATGGCAAAATAATGGTGACAGATGGTTGGAGCTTAAGATGCCTGTTAAAATACTGGAATTCTTTTTTGAAATCTAGTCCAATAGATCCATATTGGAAAATAAACTCTAGAGGGTAGAGCAGTAAATAGCAGAGCATTACAGCACTGTTTGTATGCGCATGCAGGATCTATTTAATGAGCTGGGAACACATGCCAATACTACTGATACTGCTGCACTGGAAGTCAATAGATTTTCAGCAGTGACAACCCCTGACTGAGCTTATCTAAGGCTGGGAATGATGGAAGTTTAATTCATGGAACTGCTTTTTTTACCTGAAACTTATGGGACTCATAAAACTTGCATTTAGTCATCTACAGTGGAAGTATTTGACCTAGTCACTCAAAACTCCTTTTTAGAGTAAATAGGGAGAAATGGGTACTTTTGGACAAATAAATCACATGTTAAGGCAGATGTCCAAAAGCAAGTACAGTAAATTATACCAAGTATATTATACCAAGTGTATAAATTATGCCTTCAGAATGATCCCCTCTCTCAGCTATAAAGAGGGACTGAGGATGACTAGGTCAGGCACAGAAATTCATATTGTGTATTTATTTCTAACTTTTGGTAATATTAATTCCATCTGTACTGATTTTTGTTAGTAATCCAAACATATTATCTACACAACCAATCTACATCCCTTTCCTCGTATTTTTCATAGCTAAGTATTTAAGACAGCAGAGTTCTAAATGTGAAGATATAGATGTAAAGACAGACAATCATCAAACTACAAAGACAGATCCATGGTGAAACTTTTAGACAAATGTATCTTTTACATCTGCAATTTTGTAAATTTGAAATTGTTCTTGAAAATAACTGTAAAAAGTAACAGTTACTGAACTGAAATGAGAAGGCACGTGAATGCCAGTAGGATCTGCAAAGGAGACCGCTACCGATTGCAGGCATAAAATTGTACAAAGAATACACAGAGGTAGGGAGTCTCTGAAAGACTTTGCCTTGAGAACAAACATTCTTTGCTTTGTGATCATTGCAAAGCTGAAAGATGCTGATTAATGACAAAACTGTTAGGATTTAGCTATCTCTAAAAAGCAAGATAAATCTGTGATTATATCACAGACATAAACATGCATCAAAAATGTGCATATTTACACTACGCTTTAGCTAAAGCTTTAGAAAACAGTATGGTATGGTTACCAAATGTAACTCTGCTTTACGACATTGAGTGAAAAGCAGTGAGAAATTAGTCGTAGGCCTAGGTCTGTTTATTCAACGTTCAGAAAAATCTAGTCTACTCAGTAACAGAAAGCAAGGGAAAAACCAAGGCTTCTATAATCATGTTAGGCTAACAGCGAAACAGCCAAAGGGGCAAATTCTATATGAATTTCAGCAAAAGTGCAGAACACCATTTCAAACACAGTGAACATCCATGTGTTGCCATATAGCTCTCTCAACATATTTTTTCTAATTCAAATTCTTCTGAAAAATTCCACAGGAATCTAAATTATAACCCGCTATTATTATTAAAGTGCACCTGAGGGTTATAATTCAGGAGACTGTATAATTGATAGTACCATATTTTTGTTTCATTCAAAAGAACTAGGAAAGTTTCAACATTACAAAACATGCGCAAGTTAGAAAATAGCTGTTTATCCATTGAGCTTTTATCCCACCAGTACCCTTTTGCTTCGAGAGCTATGAGGTTTTGGAAGTGAAGCCTACCTTTGCAGTGTGTCACACGCCGCTTCCCTTGTGATTACAGAGACAGAGACAGAAGGGCTAGATAAAGATGTGTTTGAATACATAAATTCACTAAATACCTGCTCTACCTGCTGTCCGGTCATATTCTGCTGGAGGCTAACCTGGTACTTGAGCCATACTCCATGCCATACGTTGGGTAATTACAGTCAAAACCCTTTTCCTCCAGCTAGGGGCTCTGTTTAGTTCTTTTGTCATTAAAATACCATTATGCAACTCTATGCTTAAAGTCAATAAAATACCAAATACAACTTGCTTAGGAAGGAAGAAAAAAAATCATTAACTTCAGTGGGAATTTTGTCCAGGTAAGAAGGGTAAAAGTAGCGTCACATTTGTTTAGTTACTAATCTTTAGCTATGAAGGAAGACTCAGGAGAAAAATTATTCCAAATACCTTTGCTTACGTGGTGCAAGGAAAGGAGAAATGTTACACGAGAAAAGTATATTCTGTGTGAATCAGAAGTTTGCTTTTTCTAAACTAAGTTTTCATGAAAGGGACATGAACTGTAATTGTATTGCCACAAAATACTTAAGCGCTTCCTTAGTTTTATGTACTATTGAGTTCAAAATCAATTACACTAAACCCTGAAGTACGGCTTAAGAGCTTTGCTGGATGCTGATCAATCAGCTCAGTAAACTAAAGATTTTCTACTTTTTCAGCCTAATGAATGATTACTGTTACAGAACTATACACAAAAAGAATATGATACATCTGATAAATCAAAAGGTTTCTTCCCTTCCTTATTTTGTTGAAAGAAAGCTTTTATTTTACTTGTCCTTGGTTTTTCAGAACAAAAATAACTGTCATGGATATTATTTCACTTTGTATTTTTATTGAGATTGTTCAAAAGTTTGTAACTGTCTAATGACAAAGGTAAGTTCTGCTTTCACTCATACCTACTATTTCACTTTCAAAATATTTTTACAGGGATAATACACAAGTAGGAAAAAATTAAAGTGATTTTCAACTTAAAGATAGCCTTCCAAAACTGTGGTAACAAACCATCTTTTTTATTTGTAATTTGACAAATATTAGTACGAGGCATTGGGACAGATGTGACATTGTTTAACAGTAGTTGAGGGCTCCCTTTTATGATTAACTTAACATGACAGCATCATAGCTGGAACTGGGCGTACACTTTAATTAATGAAACCTTAATACTGCTTTGAAAGGGAAGGTATATTTGGGGTAAGACGACATGGCTTTTTTCTTCTTTGTCTTCTTACAAAGAATCCTAACTGTAAAATAAACTTCCTGGGTCAATAAAAACTGGAGAAAACTGATCAACTTTTATTTTTAAAAATACATCATCAGTAGTCTGTAAGTATCATGTTTAGATTCCCAATACCAGTTCCTAGGCATCCACAGAAAAAAAAAAAAAAACTGTGATAACATAATATTTTTTTTTTTTTTATCTGCTTAAAAATTTTAAAAGTTCCTACCTGCACTGAACATTGGTTCCTTGGGTTTGCTGTGAAAATAATGAAAAAATTTCTATTTTAAAACACAAACACATACAGTCTGCACATATAAAGGTATCAATATAAAATTAAAATATAATATAGAAGACATAAAATATTTTTGTACGCCTACATATAAATAAAAATACTTTTTCAATTCAATTATTGACAAGGTAAATCCCTAGGCAGACACAATTAAAACCAGCCTACATTGTAGCTCCTTGATGGCAGGTGTTAAAACTTTTACATTCAATTCTCCTTACATTCTTAAAACTACAGATTTTCCTCTACCAACTACCAGATCCTCTTCCCTTGCAGGGTCAGTGCAGATACAGGAGGACACAGAAACTGGTCATGAGTAGCTGCATCAGTTTTGGTGAGACTTGTTACTCCAAAGCACTTTACAACCGTAACAAGAAGCGAGGAATATATCCCTAAGTACAAAATCTCTCTGTGTATGTGGAGTGGGGGGCGACAACTGTATCAGTGCACGTGGGGGTGTTCGCTTACTTCATGGCTTTGTTCTCTCTGGATTTAAGGAGCAAACTAAAGCGTGAATCCTGCTTTTCCAAAGAGTTTACATAAAACACGGAACTGCCCAATTGTTTCCTGGTGAACAGCAGTACTTGGTAAAACCCAGAAAGCACATATCCATCGTCACTAAAATGTCTTCTCTTTCTCACTGTGCTGCTGCCAGGAAGACAACCTGAAATCGGCTTGTCTTTTTTGTCTTGAGAAAATAATTGGCAAAATTTGAGGGGAAAATACATGGAGCGTGTGGAGAAGGAAGAGGCAGAAAAGCTGAGGAGCTCTCTGGATAGTACTACTCTGGCCAGAAAGAAGCAATCTTGTTCAAGAAATGCCAGTCATTTGTTTTCTTTGTCCTTTGCCCCTGTACAATTAGGCTTAAGAGTGTTGTTTCTGATGAAGCACGAAAGGGATGCAAAGTTATATTACGCAATTATTTTTCCTTCCAGTTCCATTTTCTTTCTAACCAGTAAAGCCTTTGAAATATCAGATTACTGTTGTATGTTTCTTAGGGTGATCGCAAAAGGATCCTATCATTTTGGTGGAGAAATGCTGAAGCATGAAGTATCCCTAGAGCTGCGATGCCATCGTCACATCCGTTCCTAGACTGCAATGGGCAAATAAAGAGAAACCAAAAAAAGAAAGGAAACTGGGCTGGATTTTTGCACACAATTTTTTCTAAGCATAAAAGATTCTCTCTCTCTCTCCAGTAGAAGTTGTAGTAAGCAATTTTACAGTATTTTTCCTCTTGCCTTGATTTTACAGTTGTATTAAGAATAATACATTTACCTAATGATAAAACCAAACCCAAACAAAGAATTCACTGATTTAGCAACTCTTCATATTATCAGCCTTCATATTAATTTTGCATCAAAATTCATGCTTCAAGCTGGTGTACGCAGCCAATCTCATCTATATAAACAGCATGATGTGTTGCCATTGTTAACACTAAGATTAACAATTTCTTTTATGAACGAAGATATTTTTAGAAAATAAAAACTTGATGGGATGGAGCACTAGTCAGAATTGCTGCCATATTAGAGACAGAAGAGTCCCTAGTTCTGAACACACCATGCTGACTTATTCAAGCTAATCAAGCTAATGTGAAAGGCTGATTCATGACAGTAATAAAGCAAATCATGTGTACTTTCTAATTATACAAACCCTAACCACACACACAGCTCAGAGCTCCAACTACCCTTTTTCTTTTTTGTGAACTTGAGTCACTTCCTACTTATCTAACCCTTAGGAAGGCTTACCCACCTCCTGGCTCATAGCCACAGGGAGTTGGGACATCCCATAGTAGCATGGGAGATTATGGTCATCTCCTTACTCCTTATGCTTAAAAAGCTTCTTAAAATAGCTTTCTATAGCACTATGCTTTTGCGTAACAGCCTACAACTCTATATACTTTAAGAAACAATAATTTCATGATTGCTTTTTTAGATTCCTGGCATGCATTCTGCTTGAAGTTTCATCTACAGACCAGGCATAGAATCATGGAATATCTCAAGTTGGAAGGGACCCAATAAGGATCAATGACAGAAATAATAAGGCTGTGAGTAGACGGTTAAGTAACACACTCTTCCTCACTCTTTCACACATACAGTTAGCTTTAGGAGGATAGCCTCAGCCCCCAGCGTACAGCATCATGCTTACAGAATTTGCACCGTAGCCCAGCTTCAACAGGAAGCACGAGGGAAGTCTTTAGCCAACCTCTTCCACCGGATAAGGACACTCTTCAAGGAGGCAAGAGCTGTGGTGCTGAACACCCTCAGGCTGCATGTGATGGAAATCAGGGAAAACTCTAACTGTGCAATGACTGTTCTCATAGTGACACCAACATCACTAGCTCCAGCTACGACAATCTAACACACACTCTTGATTAGTTCCTTGGGATACCTGGCACATTATGTAAGCACTGCATCATCTGCGTGCTGGACCTCCTCCCTGAGTCCACAGCAAGTGATTTCTAATCAATGCTATTGCTCAACCCTTTGTAGCCTAACAACTACGCAATGACATAACCATTGGGTTTCTGTTAGAACAGTATGAAAAAATTAAAAATGCATCTGAAGTACCACGATCAACTTTAGAGCAGAAACAAAACAATTCTGCAGATAACTATTATGTCATAACGCTTTTATTTCTCAGCTATATTAGAATACATTTTTCAAGTGTACAGTACCTCTGTGTAGCTGCTAGAAGTCATATCTTCCCTCAATTGAAATGAGCAATAGCCTAATTAATAATGTCACCTTATTTCTTTAGTACCTTTAATATAAAACTGATTTCAGAAAATTATCACCTTATGCAGGTAGTAGGAACTCAGGGATATCATAAAAAAACAGATTTTGCAAAGCACTGTACTTCGATTTTGACAGATTTATCTTCCACTGCACAACACTGGCAGAATTCACCTTTTGGGGACTTGAAATTTTTGTTTAAAAATTGATAAAATACATAAAGGAGACTGCAGGACCATATGTTTGTTAAAACTACAGTTAATTGGAAAAGTAATGATATTTCACCATTAGTAGTTGTACTTTCTCCTCACACTCCAGAAAGAAAAGTCTCCCCATCTAATTATAAAAAATTAATTCTTTTAACAAAAAGCTTCCATAAGAAATTTGGGTTGTTTATCTAAGGTGGGGTTTTTTGAATTAATGAGGTCACAACATAAGGGCTGCTGCTATAATCTGATATGCATCACAGAGTAGGAAGTTATATAAATGCAAAATAAAAAGTAAAAATTCAGCCATAGAAAAACCTATAAGCTTCAAGAGATCAACACAGAAAACAGCAGCTCAGCAATGACTTCACTGAGACAATGTAGCTGTATGAAGTTATGCACCATTGCAACACTTCACAGAACTTCCATCTTAAATTAAGAGCGAGCTTTTATCTTCTCAGCAGTCCCTTTACTGGTCGTTAATTTTTTGCTTAGTTTTGCTTTTCAAAACTTTCAGGCTCACTTGTCTGTAAGAGTACTGGTATTTGGTTTTCTGCTTCAGTGGTATGCTATGAGATGTGTCAAGGTATACATTCCCTGTGCTTGAAGGGTCTGAGATGTCAAGTTTGCTGACGACACCAAGCTGCACGGTGCGGTTGACATGCTGGAGGGAAGGAATGCCATCCAGAGGGACCTCAACAGGCTTGAGAGGTGGGCCCATGCGAACCTCATGAAGTTCAACGAGGCCAAGTGCAAGATCCTGCATGTGAGTCAGGGTAATCCTCAGAATCCGTACAGGTTGGGGGATGACGGGATTGAGAGCAGCCCTGAGGAGAAGGACTTGGCGGTGTTGATGGACAAGAAGCTCAACGTGACCTGGCAATGTGCACTTGCAGCCCAGAAAGGCAACTGTATCCTGGGCTGCATCAAAAGAAGTGTGACCAGCAGGTCGAGGGAGATGATGGTCCCCTTCTATTCCGCTCTCGTGAATCCCCACCTGCAGTCCTGCGTCCAGCTCTGGGGTCCCCAGTACAAGAAAGACATGGACCTGTTGGAACAAGTCCAGAGGAGGGCCACAAAGCTGATCAGAGGGCTGGAGCACCTCTCCTACGAGGACAGGCTGAGACAGTTGGGGTTGTTCAGCCTGCAGAAGAGAAGGCTCCAGGGAGACCTTATTGCAGCCTTCCAGTACCTAAAGGGGCCTACAGGAAAGCTGGAGAGGGACTGTTTACAAAGGCATGAAGTGACAGGACAAGGGGTAATGGGTTTAAGCTGAAGGATGGTAGATTTAGATTAGATATTAGGAATAAATTCTTTACTGTGAGGGTGGTGAGGCACTGGAACAGGTTGCCCAGCAAGGTTGTGGATGCCTCATCCCTGGAAGTGTTCAAGGCCAGGTTGGATGGGGCTTTGGCAACCTGGTCTAGTGGAGGGTGTCCCTGCCCATGGCAGGGGCGTTGGAACTAGATGATCTTTAAGGTCCCTCCAAACCCAAACCATTCTGTGATTCTATGTTTAGTAACAATTTTGTCCAAGTCTGCACATGCAGAAAGAGATATGGCTCCTAAGTAATCCAATTCAAGATCAATTTTCCTCTCAAAAATAGTATTTATCTAGGGATTACTTAAAGAGTTAATTGCTATGGTATTTTTTTTTTTTTTAGCAATTATATTTCAGTCTTTTAGGAAATTTAAAGTGAAGAACAAGAATCTTGTAAACAAATCCAAAACCACTTCTATTCAGTACCATTGCAGCATTCTCATTTCTTCAAATGCATTCTCCAAAGGCTACCTGTTTATAATTATTTAACCAAAAATAACCCCAAAAACCAAAAACATATGCTGAGATAAAGTCAAATTTCCTGAAGTGCCAGAAGGCCCAGTGTTGCAGAATTCTGTCAGCTTATAAAAACCCCCTTCACATGCATAGATGCACATCACCAGGACCTTACACTGGCTAAATTTTTAGTCTGTGTAAATATTTAATTATATTTTCCTTGGTTACAATTTCATAACCCTTTCTCTGATGGTATTTTTAATTTTTTCATTATTCCCATAATTTGCTAAGCCTCTCACAAATTTCATAAACTTTGCACACTTGCTATCTTGCTTCATAGCTGAAAACATAAGCTAGGCAACAAACTCTTCACAATTTCATCGCCCATATTTAGGCTGTCTATTAGTACACAACAACCTCAGTCATTCCTTACATCAAGTGAAGATGCTGAAGGGATAAAAAGGAATGTTTTGTGCCATACCATTCTGTTTCTATGGTCACTTCATCTGAGATAGTGACACAATACCATCAACACCCCTTTTTGGTGGTTGGAAACTGGAATAGGACAGGTGACATGAAATGGCCAAGACTAAAATCTGTCTAGGAAATACGGGAAAGAACCAGCTGAGCAATATAGTGACTTCACCACAAGCATCAATTAATTTGTTCAAGACCATCCTGAGTCTGAAACCCTTGGACAAGACATTCTCTTTTCCTTGTACTCTTAGCAGCACAGAGAAGCATCAGAGATATCACAGAGACAGGCATCACTTTATTCCACTTCTTTGGATAGCACCTGCACATAAGCCTCTCCCTCCACTTCTCATTAATCTGACCCTCGGACTGAGGCAGTCATTGCTCAGCGACTGGCTGGGCATCAGTCTACATGTGGGAGGTGGGAAGTGATTGTCTTTCCATCACTTGCTTTGTTTTTTCTTCCTCTTTCCTTCATTTATTAAACTGCTTTTATCTTGACCTATGAGTTTTCTCACTTTTGCTCTTCCTAGTCTCTTCCCACATCCTGCTGGGGGACAGGGAGTGAGGGGTGGGGCAGTGCTTAGCTGCCAGCTGGGGTCAACACATCACCACCAGGAACCTGAAGAGGTACGTGTCAGGAACTTGAAGACCCAGGGAAACCACTAAGATAATGGAAAAGGTACGTTCAATAATTACAATTTTTTCCAGTCAACTCAAGGTTCTCACATTGTTTATGGTTTGGAAATAAGGCAAATAAATTTCATCCAAATTTGAAAATCTGGTTTATTTGAAATGTTTTAAAATATGTTTTTGTCCAACTGTTGGAGCTTTGGGAAAAAAAAAAAATCCCAGTATTTGCTAAATTAGAGACCCTAATTTCAGTAAAGAAACTAATTCAATTATTAGGGCAGATAAGCAGAGAAAGGAGATAGATATTTAGATAACATTACCTTTCACTGTTCTTTTTACCACTAGATGAACTGCTGGTGGATCCAGTGCGGTTGCGACTCCCTTTGGAATCTCCATAGCTCTCTCTCCGACCGCCTGGAGACACACGCTCAGCTGAACTGGTTCTCTTAACAGTGCTAACAAAAAAAAGGAGCAAGTTGTACAGTGGCACTTGTAAAAACACCTAACTCTACGACAAATATTTTTGAGAAACATATCAAGTAGAATGCTGACCCTAAAAATAACTACAACTTCGTTTTTAATCATAACTTAGTTTGTTAAAGGACCTACATAGTTTTGCTGAGTACCTCCTGCAACAGAGACAAAGACACTGCTTTTTCCTTCATCATAAAATAGAAGACAGGCTAAAGCAATATCATAGAGTAAGTTGCAATATCTATGTTCCAGGTCACATTTCAAATCTCTGACTACCACTTCGCACTTCTGGACTTTTGGATTCTCTTAATAAGAAGTAAAAGATTTAAAGAGGAAGCATATTACCTGACACCTCCAGCCAGAATACAGAAAATGCCAAAAGTAAGTCAAGCTAACTTTGTGTCTTTGTTCAGTATCAATTATTCTGTGGTTCAAAGCTAGTTTTAACATACCCCAAAGTGCAATTAATGGTGAGCTAGCCTGCATTTTTTCGTTAGCTTGTCAAAAATGTATGCTCCCTACTTACATGTACGAATAGATTAGATTCCTCGCATCTCCTGACAAGGGGTTTCTCAAAGGCTTAAAGCTTGCCTTAACTCTTGCACTCTTCAACCATCCTTCCTGCCAAGATAGCTATCAGGGAGCTCTTGTATGACTTTATGGCACCCCTTAGGCATCCAGCTTGCTCTGATGGAAAATTGTGAGCCAAAACACAAGCAGTATTGCTCAGTAAGTTAAGAGAAGCCCACTCCGAGCTTACACCTAACAGGAGACAAATTATTGTGGTTGTTCGTTAGTCCAAAGCACTTCTGCCTACAGCAGTGCTTCCTAGCAGGACAGGGAGCAGCTAAGGGTGAGGCCCCGGGCTGGGTGATGCCTTCCACCTTGCTGTGCTCCCTGTGTGGCAGAGAGGTGCAGGGAGCATGACCCAGACCGGGGCAGGAATCAGCGGCGGCTGAATGACAGAACTTGGTACCAGGGTCTCATTTCCCCCCAACCCAGTCCTGTGCTATTTTCTCCCCTCTGAAGAGCAGAACGGAAATGTCCCCTTTACCCGTAACATCTCCACAACTAAATGGCCACGTTCAGCAGCGCTCTCATCCCAGAAGCCATGGAAACCAATGATTGCTTTCAAGCTCGCACCCCTCTATCCAAATCCCAACCACAAGCTCCCTCCTTCTGTGAAAACTTCAGTTCTTTCTGTTCTTGCTCCTTCAAGGCCCAGTCTCATCCCAGTCGCCCCTTTTACCATCCCCAGCCAGCTCCCCCTTGAGCTCCGTACACCCCCAGTGATGCTCTGCTTACCGTAAGGCTCATCTCAGGCATCCTTGAGGACTATTCCAAACCTCCCCATCAGCCCCTAACAACTGTTACTCAGTGAGCTCCTCAGGCTCTGTCCCACTCTGTGTGTGGTGTAAGAAAGAGGTTTTGGCTCTTCATAACTAAAGGAAATAAGACAGACTTTTCTGTCTGGTCAAAAAATATTCAGCTTCTCAACTGTACACCACCACTGACACACTTTTTTTTAAAACAAAATATATTCCTGCTCCCTTATGTCTTTTTACCAGTGAGGAGGGGAATGTTTCAACACCTCAGGTGAGGCTCAGCTACAGAAATGATGGGAACAACTGAACTGGAGTCTTTCTGCAAAGCAATCACCCTTCTGAAAGGAAGGAAGCCCCCATCCAGGGGGAACTCTGCAGAGCAGATGCATATTAAGATGCATCTCCGGTAGCTTGACAAAAAACTTTCTGGAACATGTGACGGTAGAACAGGTGTTTGGTGCTGCATTTTTCTATTAAAAATAAGCACGATTCAAACAACTAAGCTGAAATTAAAAAAAAACCAAAAATGTTTCTGTGGAGATAGCAATGTAAGAGAGCAAGCAGAATGTAAAGTTACACAGAACAAAATACATTCATAGGAGAAAGGAAAAGGCAGTAAAAAGAATTTAATTCTGTCTTCATTTCAGAAGTGTCTCCTACACTAGCCTAACATCATCCAAGTCATCTCAATGTCAAATGAATGAACAAACATCTTCTAGTAAATTAAATAATATACTGTTAAAATTTAATTGTTCTTCCTGCATCTCATAATATCATCTAATTTAATACTATTCCAGTTAAAAAATAAAGTCTTGATACTGAAAATATTCACTCCACATCAAATATCTTTATTAGCATGAGTCCTTCCACTACTTTATTTACAGTACTTGCAAAAACATCCTCTCTGTGTGATTTTGCAGGATCAAACCTTTATTTTGGCATATTTCCTGGTTAAGGAAAAGAAGAGGCAGTATCAGCCTACAGTGAAATTAAATTAAGAAAAATCACCAAATTATACTAATGTTAGAAAAAATGAAAGTTATAGAAGCAAATTTAAACTTATTTTTATGTTGCTTGGAGGTTTATTTTTATAACCACCAACATTCAAAAATGAACTGGTGGATAAAAAAAATGAATGGGTGGGACTAAAGCTTAAAAGTGTAATGCTAACTTTGTTCTGAATAATTAAGTCTCATAGCATAAAAACTACTTTTACCACAGGAATGAAGTCCTTTTAAACTCTTTTGGCTTATGTCCATTACTGCTTAAACTAATTAGCAATGCTATCTTCTGACAAATTTTGTTTTACACTTTCAACAACAACAACAAAAAGCCCAGTAAGAAGTATCAGCAGGTGGTTGGAAAAGAGGATTATAACTCCATTATATTAACTCAATTTTGGCATATACATATTTTGGTAGCTATAGTGTTAAACACCAGTGATTATATCCATGGCTACAGCAGATATACTGTCACCTGAGGAGGAATTTAAAATGATAGAAAATATTCATTTAACTTACAGGTTTGTAAGAGTGTAACTGGATTCAAGAATTTGGCTTCAAAATTAGTGATATGAAAGGAGAGCATTTTGAATTATATAAAAAGACAATGTTTGGTAATACAATTTTTAAATTAAGACAACAATGTGGTGTAATGAAATACTCCTATAACAAAAATTATGTTAGCATGAGATAATGGAGATAAATAATAACAATTTCAGTTATGGTAAGTGTTGCAATGCATTTATCAATGATGAGAAAGTTTTAAACATGTACTTCTGAATATGTTAAAAATGGGAATAATAATTACAGTTCTACCATGTTAATGCTTGTGCTAAACCAGCTGCTTTTTATGTGTTGAACCGAAACAGAAAGGAAAAACAACTGAGCTTCAACACTACAAAGCTATTAAGGATCCCTCACCTTAGAGCAGGCTTTTTCAGTTTGCATGCATTGAGAAGATTCACAGACCTGCTTAATCCAGATTGAGAGGTGCATAAACAAAGCAGAATAAAAAGTGAATGCAACAATAAAATGTGGAAGCAAGACATTTAAAACAAACTTACATTAAAAGACATAATCGCATGCTTTCAAGTTATGAAGTCACGTGCAAGAGTAAACAACACAGTGCTTATTGACTCAGATGTTTGATCATTTCAAACCATACATTTAACACCACCAATGTATCTTTGAATGACAAAATCTCAGCAATGCTCCGATACACTGACCATTTCTAAAGTGACTCAAAAAAAAAAAGAAGGAAATCAAACAGGCTATCTGAAGAAACAAGACAGATGATCCAGCTAGAAGACAAAGACTATTAAAAAAGCAACAATACAGACAAGAAAATAAATTCTCATATATATGTACATATACCACTGCATAGCATGAATGTTTCAGATGGTTGCATTACTGAATTGAGGTAAACAAGTGTGGCCAAAACTAAAAAAGATATGTATTTAAATATCAAAATTGGGGGGGGAAGGGGGAGTAAAAGATTTTTAATAAAATAAATTAAAAAAATAGCTCGCAGTGCTCTTAGACAGCAACTGATGATATTAATAATATTTTGAAACTTGTCTAGCACTCTTTGTGACCCTCATTTAAATCAATTAGAATAAATTCAAGAATAACATATGACTTTAATTTCATTATGCCTTTGAGCAAAATGCACTAATAACTTTAATTGTTAGAGATATAGTGAAGTGGCATAATAGTTTTGCCACTCAAAGTTCAATGGAGAGGGATTTCTTTTTTAAATTATATTCGTTTATTTTAAAACATTTTCTTTGAGACTCAAGTCGAATAGAAGACTTAATTGAAGGTTCGATACAGGGTTTGTGTGTGTGCCAGTTACAAACCATCGCTGCTCCCAGAACAGAACGCAGAACATTAATTCCAGGCGACTGAACAATTTCCTAGGGGCCATGTGTTTAGAGTTTAGAAGAACAGGAATTTATCATATTTTAGTATTTTATTCTCTCTACAAACAAAGCTCTTTATGTTTTCTTTGTTCCAGCTTCTTCCTTTTGATCTCTATTGTCAGAGTTTTGCACCATTGTAATACCTTACAATCTGCTGGGGGAGAAAGAATGACTGATTGTCTGCTTTTGAAAGGCAAAGTATGTGCTAGCCCACAGCCCCCAGCAGCATCCCTACTGGGAAAGGTACTGTCTGCATTCTCCTCCCTTACTTTTTTTTTTTTTTTTCCTTCTCTTTTTCCTCCTCAACTCTTGGAAACAAAGCTATCCTAGATGAGTCACAAGCCCCAGATTTTAATAGGGAACACAAAACATTACTACTGTGCGCTGGCCAAATTCCAAAGACAAATTTAGTGTTAAGTAGGAAACTTCAAGCCACATTACATCCAAAAGGAAGAGTGCAGGGGGAAGGGAAAGTTCTGCTCACAATACGCTAAACTAATCTTATTCTGAATGAACGTTTCAAATAATTATTCTATGCAGAAAGTTCAGAACAAAAATATGACAGTGTTCAAAAAGCTGGTACTCGAAATAGCTTCTACACTTCTACAGCATAATAGTAAATAAATTAATTTTAAAACAAAATCCTCTGAGCAAAGGCTTTTTGTGAAGATGACTTTGAAGCACTTTACAAAGGCAGGCAATTCTTGATTATCTGTGTCAGGTGATTATCGAGCACATCACAAAATCACTTCAGCTCTGCATTAGCTGGCTTGCAGCTGGAAGCGGCCAGCTGTGCTCACATGGCACCCCATCACCTCAGCGCCTCTCAGTGCAGGACCAGAATTTTTGGTCCCAGTACCACCAGGCTTTCTGTCTTGCACTGTGTTATTACCATATATTTTATGATGTGATTGACCTGTGTTTTATATTTGTGCTTTTGCTCTATTCAGGTTATTTCATTCCTTAACTTGGATAATTGGGTGTTGACTGTATGAGATCTGAATGCTGAAGGGGGGTTTGGTGCCCTCAATTCTAATTGAAGTCAGAGTCAATTGAGGTTACTCAACACTTTGCAAGATCTGGATCTAATTATCACATTAGGCCCTATAACAACCTACTGATATCCAGAGATACACGTTTTACATATGGAAAACCAATATGCAGAGAGGTTAAATGATTTGCATAAGGTCATTGAGAGACTATGTGGCAGAACTCAAATAAAAGCCTGCTAGTTCCACCCTTTCAGCCTCGAGCCTTTTTTATTACCTCCAGTTTTATATTCCTGCCAGAAGAGTAATTTCCATTTCAAATATTAAATGGGAAATCAGAAAATGTAGTGAACTCTGAACTGCATCTCCTTGGTAATCCAGCAAGGCAGATAAGCAGTATACCAACTCGTGGGTTCAAATGAGTTAACCAACACATTTAAATACAGCTATTGTATGAAATGAGATTGTGTGTGCAGACATGTCAGTAAGTACATCTATTTCTAAGCAGTGGAATGTATGGGATGCACACTTGGTCCCCAAGGAGATTATTTGCATGTGTTTATATAAATATGCACAACACACTGTTTCAAGGGACAGACTGATGTCATTTCAATTGGATATCACACACTACCTAACCTAAATGGTGAAAGTATCGGAGAACGGAAGAATCAGAAGCTACTTATTTGTAATCCCCTTTTTCCATAAGGCTGTTCAGTAAAACATCTGGGAAGGACTCCATTCACTTGGATATTTTCTCTCTTGAAAATATGGTCACAGGTAAGAAAAAAAATTGAAGATGATATTTTTCTACTGTAGTAATCCTAGCAGGTATTTGTAATTCTCAACAGCAGACCAAAGGTTTAGGAAATTTTTTTTTTTATTTTTTTTCACTTCTCAAATTTTACCTTTTTGATATTTTGAAAAATTTCATTTTTTTCATTGTGTACCTATGTTGTATAGGCAAACTATTAAAAGTATAAAAGTGGAAATTCAGTTTTAAAACATCTATAAACAGTTAATACTATTTAGAGCTGCTATGCCACATTACCATATTTTGGACTAAAGAATACCTGCACTACAAAGTAGCAGTAGTTTTGGAATCAGTTTATATGAAAAGAGCACTATAAACACATGACTGATAGCAGAAATCAGAACTAAAAAAATTACTTAAAATTACACACCATCTAGAAACTGTTCAACACTGAGTGAAGCTTCTAACACAAACAAGTCCTACCCCTTAAAAAAAGGGAAGCCATTTGATCTTGCTGAAATATTTCCATTACTGTTTTATGCATACACACATACAGTTCCTGAAGGTAAAAGGATCCAGTATAAATACAAAGCATGAATGAATTAATCTTAATGAATGCATAATGAATTCATCTGCTTGACTATTTGCAAGAAAGCTATTTGGAACACTTAATACATCATCTTTGATTACTGAATATTTGGAGCATTGTTTACCACAAAAACATGAAATCCCACCAGTTATTTTGAGGTTCATTATCAAATGATAAGAGCAGAGAATAATTTACCAAAAAAATTTTGTGCAGTAATTCATTGGTGCGGTCCTTACCATTCCACTCTTCCTCTTCAAGTATATTTATAGGCAAGGCACAGAAATATACTTTAATATAATTTAATAAAAAATTGAATTAAAGAACAAAATTTGCATATTAAAGACAATCAATACAGAATTTTAGAGGGAGAAGGGAATAGGAATTCCACAGCACCTGGATTTATAACTGCTTTTTTCAGGGAATGGAATAACCTCGTTCTCCTACGCGCTGTTAATAAGTGTCCCTCTATAACAGTAAAACTGCCCGTGTGTATTTTTTTCCTTTTCCACAACTGAATACACACTTTCATACTGCATATTTAAAGCACCTCCAGTCTAGCACCTTCAGCCAGGAGAAGGGATAAAGCATAATAAAAGGACATTAAAATACTCATCCTGTGGAAGACTTTCATTTAAAAACCAAGACAGTCAGAAAATGCTCCTTAAGGACCTTTGCACTGGCACTGAGGATATCCTGATGGCAGACGGCTCAGGTGGAAGGGCTGTAGGGTGTCACTTATCTACAGGGATCCTCAGCTAGGATAATGGCTACAGGCTGCAAGCAATACCTAATGGTCCACCTGAATTACACAAAAGACTCTGTGAATAGAGAAAGCACCAGTATGATCTTGACCTGCACTTGTGCCCTCTCATGTGTTTTATAATTATGACTTGAGACTTTATTGGTGAGAATGAAATTAACAGAATTATTCAGAAAAAATAATTTGTAAAGAACAAATTTCTTTAAAAATTCAGCATATACAAAATAGTACTTTTTAAACACTCATAAATTTTCTTAAAAAGGCAGGTTCTTTCACCCATTTTCAAAATTCTGATAACATAATTCCAATAATGGAACAGTTTATACAGTCTTTGCCTTCCTCCTGTTAAGGGCTGATTCAGGCAAACCTGCCAAAACTTGCGTCTACAGTTAGCCCCAGTTCACAAGAGCTCACAGGAGTTCATTTGTGCAAAACCAAAACAGGTACTGTGTTTGCCAATTTTAATGATGCACAGCATAGCTCCTCTACAATAACAAAACCTGGAGTTTCCTGGAAAATCAGTTGCCTTCAACACAGTAACAAAGAGAGGCATTCCTTAGTCACCATCTCCCCTTTAAGGAAAAAAAAAAAAAAAATAAATCTCTTTACAAAAGAGGCCTCAGATCTTAGCAGGTTAATGTTCTCATCTCCCCAGCTTGCCCTCCTCAGAGTTGACAGCATCATCACTACAAAAAGCTGAGGATGACACACAACAAAAGAAATGTAAAAAACCCCTCCTCACACAATATAATCTTTCACAGGCAAACCATACAGCAGATTGGCACCACAGTAACTGCCACACGTAACTTGAACTCGTGGCGCCGGATCCATTGCGCTCTTTATAACCTAGATGTCTAAAACATGGAGCACACTTAAAGATAACCACACACGCAGACAGCAAATTGAGACAGAGCAGTACTTTTTAAAAGGACTTAAATACATGCTAGTGGAAAGGTATCTAAAGATGGATACTTTCACTTGCATAAGTATATGCTAGGCATAGGATTTTCCTCCTCCTTGAGATGCTTCTAACATTGCACATGCCTTTTCCATGATAATTTTTACTGACGGAAAACCACCAAAGGTTACATACTGGTTTGTAATGTTAGCACAGTTTCTCTACAGACTATGTATTTTCTACTGGCTATTAAAAGAATCCTTACACTACTTTTCATGTCATGTTGTGCAACAGCACAGTAGAAATACTTTCTGTGCTAGAAGGTAGTAGCAAGAAAACACAAACCAGTAGACCAAGTGTTGCACATTCTTTGAATATTCATGGAAATAACCTTAGCTCTAATTAGGCCAAATAAGTTTAAAGCCTCTTAGAATGAAATCTATCTCTCCTTTCCTTTCTGAACTAAATAGGTAGACTATTGCTTTGCCAGTAAGAAAAATTATGTATCTAGAAGCTTAAAGGAGGAAACACACTATTTTCTCAATTTAATGGTTATGTTTCCGACAGATGCGTACCTTTTTGCTGCTGGTGATACAGTCTCCTTTCTGGTTCCTGATGGGGAAGGTAAAGAGCCACTTGGTTTCTTTGGTAACACAGTTCCATTATTAACAGTAGTCCTTAAAGGCAGGGTTTGTACCAGCGGTCTTGCTGTAAAACAGGCATATGAAATCATTGAATCATCATTTTAATTTTCTTTTATTTTTTTCTCCAGCAAACAATATTAGAACATTTAGAAATGTCTGTGTAGTATGCCATTTTTATTTCACTATTGCCAAATTCACCATAAATGAAGGATTTAACAAGGAGTCTTTTTTTTTTTCATTTATAATCATATCAGGTAAGTCATCTGCATATGGTTTAAGCACACTATTCTATAACCTGCCTCACCTGTAAAATTCTGTCCTAGTTCAATGAGGTTACTGGTAAGTACAAAGGTAGTCATTGCCACCCAAACCAATCCCATTCTCTTAAAAGAGCATCCATCTCTCGCCCACCTGGATATGAAGACAGGTTACCAACCTAGAAACTCCTGCTCTTTACCCCTCAATGTTCTTGCAGGTTTTCCACAAGTAAAAGATTTATTAAGAAATCATTATTCCTCAAAAAAATCCCTTCTTTTAAAGTATATGGGCTTATGTTTGACAAAAACAAATTTTACCCTTTAGTTGGAAAAAGCAATTGAAATTAGCAGAACAGTGGACTTCATGAGCTGACATTATCTACCTACGTTCTTCTGATCAAATGTTGGCTCAAAAAGTGATATATATGTCATATCTGTAATTAATATTAGAACAATGGAAAAGTTCCATTCAACTACATTAGAAATTAGTTACAAAAACAAACAGTGGTTAAAGCCTCAAGCCATGAGTACAAACGTGAAAACTACAGTAGACCGTGCCATGAAACACAGACACAAACACGACTAGTGCTCTCTCTGCAGCAGGGAAGAAAGCTGTGTTCATCACTTGAAATTTGACAGAACTTTGTATCACCAGCTGGCTTTGTAAAGATGCCAAAAGTTCTTGGGTTCAGAGAAGGAATACCTGGGAGAAGGCACCAGTCACAAGTCACTGAAGGAAGATAAGCTAAAATTTCACTGAACTTGGAGACCATAGCAGAGAGAATACCTATGAAACGTTCTTCGAAAAAAGACTGTTGAGGATAAATAATTTAAAAAGCAATAATTAAAAAAAAAATCCTTAAAAATGAGCAAATGTACACAGTCCTAGGTTATACTATGATAACATCTTACGGTGTCACTGATGGCAAGCACTTACTGACTTATTCACCTGAAGTTTTCATATATTGAACAACAGAAGGCAAACATGACAGCCTGTGCCTTGAGAAGATTAGATCAGTAAATATGGTCTACTCAGGAATGCAAGTTTCAAGAGAAACTTTGTCTTGAAACTTTGTTAAAAACGTATACTTCCTTGTCATGTATTCATCATGTATCTGTTCAGAGGGGAGAAATTTAGATAACAACTCATAAGGAAATGTTGAAGGACTAAAGCATATTGGGCTTATTGGACATGAAAACAAGTCAAGGAAAAAAAAGAAAAATCTTCTCCATGCTCACTGAGGATCCCAGAGCCTCTAACTGCAGAAGACTTATGGGGTGAGACACTATCATTTTCACAGAGGATAGGAAGAGAACAAGAGCTCTCTGATTTTCACGGGAAGCTTTAAGGAAAGGCTAAACTAGACTTAAATGAACTCATGGTGCCTTCCAGCCCTCGCTTCCACAATCTGGTTTAACAGACTAATGCTGTCTTTACACAGCTTACACAAAACACCCAAAACTTACTGTATTTTTCTCATGCTTCTATTTACTTTTTTTTTTTTTTTAATTAAGGTATTCAGATATCATGATCCTATTTATTTCTACAGTATTCATTCTTCCAAATTAAATTCTTTCTACAAGTTCATGCTGGATGCTCTACTGCCTGTTTCCTGACTAATTGCTGCAATGCTGTAATTAATCTGTGTGTATAAAACTGATTCTGTTGCATATTACAAAATCACAGATTGCTGTTGAGCAGTTATAGACTTGTTTCCTGACATGTGTAGCTCACCAAACTTCAATGAGGTTTTGCGATAATGAATTAGAACAATAATTAAAGTTACATAAACAAATGATTCAAATATTTTCCTTCTTTATAGCTATACAAAAAATGCCTATTAAAATGTATCTGGAGTCAACTAGCTAGAGTCTGTTTACTCTCCTAATCTTATGAAATCCTAACTAGCAGCAGCCAGGCATAAAGCCCGTAACCTTTAACAGAGGTTTTGTTTCAAATCCAGCACCAACCCAGAGCCCATGCTTCTGGAGCTGGCAAGTTAAAGGTCTAGCCCCATAGTCAGCTAGTGTAGACAGCAACACCACAAAACTCCTACACAGCACACAGAAAAACGGTAACGTTATTCAGTTAATCCACTGTTTACTCTGGAGCTAGTTCACACCAGTGGTAACTGCAACAGTCAAAACAACCCCAAGCATGTCATGGCTGTTAGAAGTCAGTAACTCAAACACATCGGTATTATTGCTTTGTCAGTAACGTTTATTTTGGAAGTTCTGTTGCTTCAAGGTCTTACCTGTGGTAGCAGGATTGACATGTTTATCAGCCTCAGCAGCAGCTTTTTTAATCATACTCTGATCTATGGATTAATAGGGCTGTTAAGTTTACAAACAAACCAATAATTGCAAAAGGAAACAACAACAAACAGGTAAAACAAAGGCAGGAAGCCATACTGAACTCCACCAAGTAGTTGAATTACATAAGGAAGGGGAAAGAAAAACAAAACCCCAAACAAAAACCCAAAACACCATTAGTGAATGAGCTCCACAAATGGACAAGATAAGCAGCTCACTTTCTGTGATGTACGCTGCTTTTAAGCTGCCTAGCTCCAGTCTAGAACAAGAACACATACAAAGACTGAAAACAACCTCAAGCTTTTTTCCACTATAGGTTTGAAAGTCTGAAACTTGAAATCTTTAAACCAATTTTAAATCTGAAGTATACAGAAAATGTAGTCTTCTGTCCAATGAAGCTTCTTGTTCCAGACTTTAGGCTGTACACTGGGGATCCTGTTTTCTAAAGGCACAAACCTCTCCCTGACACACATGTGCTTTTAATCCTGACCTACTTCATCTATAGATCAAATGAAAGCAGCAGCATACAATACGCTGCAAACCCCAGTTTGCATAGACGAGATTTTTGTGACACTTTATGAGCTCAAATGCCACTTTTTACAATTCTGAATGTGGAATTAGTCATTGAACGATCAATGTAAAGAAAAGAGATTGAGTCCTACGCAGCCCAAGTGGCAAAACACAAGAAGCCACCACTCCAGTTCCACCTGTGTCCAAGCAAACCCCTCTCCTAAGTCTCCATCACGAATCTCCGCAACACTATTCCAATACTGAAATTCAAGTTAGTCTTATGCTCAGTAACTGCATGCAATCCGTTATAAAGTAGTTGTGCCTGCTACAGGAAAAACAGGCCATGGTGTGAAATATATCATATTTGACAAAACAGCTGGAAGAAGCAAACGATCAGGATACTTCAGATTCTGTTTCATGTTACAGAGCACATTTAATAAGGCTGACCATACACTAATGATACAACTGATATATAGTAACAGTAAAAGTACTTTACAGAAATTGTTACGGGAGCAATTATTTCCAGAAATTAGTTGGATTTAGTTGGCAATTATCAGGACTCATTTCAGTAATTTGTAATGGCTGAGCACTAGGCTTTGTAGTCCTCCATTTGCATTATCAGTAAAACTTACACTGTCACACATTAAGAAGTATCCATGCCATATACACATTTAAAACAAAACCAAAACACAGCCACAGAAGGCAGAGGGATTGGCTTACAGCAGCTTTTCTTCTATGTACATTGAACTATGACTTTAACGATCTGCCATAACCAAGAAAGCATCTCCTGATTTAGAGCTGAACTCTGCTCACAGAATCCATGAAAAACTGGTCTCTATTTTGCTAAATAAAGCGAGCAGGCAAGAACAACTGATTTGGTTACAGCTCAGTAATAATTACTAGACTTTATTTCCTCCACACATCATATATTATCTATTTTACAGGCAACATAAAGCCTTTTAATCTCTTGTACAATCAGATTTGGTGGAATATTTTATCCCAGTGGAGGCTATCTTGAGTAACATTTAACTTATCTGATTCTTTCTTTTTTTTTTTTAAATCAACCAAAGACAAAATGAGGAGAATACAACAGAAAGGAAACAGAACAGGAAAACAAGATCACAGACATTTACTGTATATTCTGCCCAACAACTAGCATGGTATACAATCAACTAACCTGGCTCTCTAATTCTGTCCCTTTCATTTTCCTCACCTCCCAACACAAAACATTATAACAAGCATGATGTCTCAGTTCAGCAAATTAATTAAGTAGTTCCTTACCTATTCTGTTAAATCAATGCCTGAAATTAAATATCTGTTGTGAAGTCACAAATATATAACTAAGATGAAAGGAAGTCCTAATTTCCAGCTGAGAAAATTATGAATCCATAATTACATATCATACTTCTGATGTGAATTAAGTTTTTAATTTTATATTAATACACATCAGGACCCCAAAAAGAAACAATTTCTTAATTTAGACAACAGGGAGCCTGTGAAGTCAGCCATAATTTCTTCCCACATCTAGGTTGCCACCACTCTTGCTCCAAAGGCTACTCAAAATTACCTCACGCATTTGTGCTAAGCTGCAGATAGGCATCTCCCAAGCATATCGCAAAGCGCTGGACGTTCAACTCCAGCTTTTCCGATTTGAGTACTGGCAAACCTGTTCTCTTGCAGAGCAGGAGCCACAAGAGAGCAGGCTGCAGCAGGCGGGCGCAGCACAGCAGACTGCCGAGCGGCAGTGCCTGTCACACCTGCCCCTCGCTGGCTCTGGACCCGCTGCGCCAGAACGGGGTCGGGCACCACCCACAGCTCTGCCTTTCCTTCGGGGCCGAGCAGCTGGCGGTGGCACCATCTCCTCGGTCACACCACCTCTGCACTAGCTAGCTCAGAGCTCTGTCTTTCGCTATGCCTGCACCATCCGAAGACACTTAAGACATTTTTTAATTAAATTAAAATTATGTTTTACTTACATTTAATTCATGTTTTCAATCAATAGGAGTTTCACCCACAGAAGTTGATATGTACCCTGAAGACTTTATAAACTGATCTCGATCGAAAGTCAGGAAGTGGTAGCCATGGGAGTGGGTTACGCAGTAAGAACATTGAAAGGCTTTGCTGGTTCATGGGAACTTTAGAAGGCTCACAGATTTAACCACCTGGAACACTATGGGCTCTCTTTAGCAGGTTAAATTTCAATATTTATTTGGTTTAAGTTTGATTTGGTGATTTTGAGCATTTCAAAGATCTAAAGAATAACATAAAACACTCACTGAATTGCACTACCTATTTTACATAGATCTGAAATGCAAACCTTTGGTAGGTCCTTTCTTGTTCTGCATGGCCTGCTGTTCCTCTGTAATATTCAAGCGTCGAACCACATCAGCAAGGGCAGACTTAAGCAGCTGGATGTCATCTTCCTGCATCTGGACACGTTGCTCCAGAGAGGCAATGCGATCCGTTACCTCCATACTACTCGCAGCAGAAGCACTGTCATCTAAGTAAAAGAGCAGAAAAAGATGCATTATCAACAACGTATATTCATCAAGGAATATCTTATATAACTGGCTGCAGGTAAAACCAAGGTTTTATCAGACCTGATGACCTCCTGAAGAAGAAAGTTTTTAAGAGACCAAAGGAAGAAATGGAAATTAAAATAAAATAAAAAAGATGAATACTTAAGCAAGATGTGATAATGAGGTTGGCTTCAGGGCTACTTACTGCTAATTGGGCCCCACTATCAATTACCTACATGTCTGAACCAGAGCGATCATCACCCTTCACCGTGCTGCTCAACACAACATCCTGGCACTGGCAGGCGTTCAGATGCAGAGCTAGAGCTTCCAATACGCTACACACCCTTCCGGATATTTTTTCTCTCACATATGTGATAGAATATATACATTAGACATACACAGGCCATAGATAGGCTTACGCTTTTTCACGTTATCATCCACAGCCTGTAGAATAGCTATTAACCCCATCTGCTAACTCCTAATTTATACCAGCAGCTTTATGAGAACATTCCCTCTGACTGAAATAGAAACATTAACTACATTCAGAATTATTCAGTAATTGTACTCTTGGCCTGCAAATTCTTAAGAGGGTCATTACTTAGCATACAATTCACCCATTATTTGGAAATAACCCACAGAAGCTTAAAGCCTGCAACTCCCTGATGAGGACTACGCATTCTTTCCACCCAAAACTAGTAATAAGAATATTTTTTCCTAAATGAGTACTTTCGTTCCACTACAGTTCCTATCACATAGAAACATTGTAATTTCCTACAATATTACCTTAGGCAAAAGAAGAAAAAAGCAAGACAATAGCAATATCAAAAGATGTCAAAGTTCCCATCTATTACGGGAAAAAAATTGTGTGGTTTTTAAAGAGAATTGCAAGGTTTTATTTAACTAGGTGGATTTGAAACCTAAAAAACGTTATCAACTTATTGGATCATTTTAAATAATGATAGTCAAGTGATGATTGGATTATAGCTTTCATTTGAACTTAAGAAGTTATACTTTAGTAAAAATGGTTATTTATGCTACTGTCTACAATCATAACTGACTTCTCCCTCATTCCTAATGTGAGTCCACAGCACATACTTCTTGCTGATCTCTCTTGGTGAAGAAGCTGTTATTTGTTTTCATTCCCTGTGTACTTAGTTCTCCTCCATTCCAAACTGGAGCTTTCCACTTCTTTTGTACAAGGGCATAAAATGAAAGTTAAATGGCTTATGCATAATAATAACTAGTGTTGAATTTTAAAATAAAGTAAGTGTTTCAAACAGAAACAACAACTTCTGAATGCATTTAAAAGCATGCCCAAAAATGTTAAGACATACAAACTTTTAATCAGAAGGCTCTGGGGAAAAATTGCATTTAAAATTAAATTAAGAAATCTGTTCATCTCCAAACCACCCCAATACAAATTGTTTTCAAAATCTGTTCATAAACTGCGTTTTGGCTTTCTTACCCCTCCCACCCCCAACAGCTATCTACAGTTACCAAAAGCTGCATTGGAAAACTCAGAAACAAAGACTATAACAATACTGACAGTCTGTAAAGAGCTACAGCCTAATGTAGTTTAAATTGCTTGTTAATTTTGTTATCAGATTGTCAAAGCGTATTTAAAATATCAGCATTAGGATATTATTACGCTGAACACAGTGGTAATGTAAGTATCCAGTTCTGACAAACTAAACCAGAACTCAAGTTCCTGAAAAATGCTGAAAAAAAACTTTTCCCATGACAAAGCTTCCCAAACTTTGGCATCATCAGACCTCTGCTCAGCACAGGACTCTGTCCTGCAGCTGTACAGGTAATTAATCCCCAAACTCAGATTAGCAGCCGTGCTGGCAGCAGTATGAGCTGCCTGCAGAACTTAACCTTGCCTTGTGCAAACAAAAGGCCCACGCTGCTCTAATGACTTTACACTTTAACTCAGCTGGAAATAACATGGATTAGCATACTGGACAATAGGCAACCAAATCAAAAGCCTGATTTAACCAATACAAGCCAAATTTAAACTTCGGCCATTCTGCCAAACTCAATACGGCATGGCATAGTTTTCTTCTGAATTCAGTTAACAAGAAATAGCCAGTTCCCAAATTCAGGGCACAGACGGAAACCCAGGGAGAAATCAGTTGGCGTTAAAATTATGTAGCTCTTCTTAGAAAATAAAACATTCTCATTAAAGTATCAATTTCACTAATTTTTATGTGTGTAGAAACAGTAATTTTACCTAAACATAAATCTTCAAGTAGTAAATCAGTGGCACTGGTTTATTTACAGTCCCAAGAGAAATCACTCCCACTAATAAGTATTAAGATGTACATCTCTCTTCTTCCCCCTTCTCCCCGTTGCCACTGTGACTCTTCCCCTCGCATCCCTGTTGACCAACAAGCACCAGCAAACCCTTCCTCTGGACACACTGGGTCTGTGCCTTCTACTGTCGCCGTCCTTCCTGGACCTTGGGAACGTAACCCTCCTCCTTGCTGCAGCCTACAACTTGCTTTTTTATGGTGGTTACCTCGCGGGATGCAATTCCCTTCCAAGGATGCAGAAAAGAATAAAATTTGTAACAGCTTTCAGTAAGATTACAACTGGAGACAAGATTTCTTTGAGTCCAGTCCCCTTTGCAGGTATATAAAAGTAAGCTAGAAAAGAGAATGTAACAGAATATGCTAAAATTGTTTTCTGAAGAATGCAAAGATCAATTATAAAATAAGCATAACCTGTTTGTTACGCAAGTAGAGGATGGAAAGTTCTTACATCCGAGTCTGTTGAGCAATAAAGTTGCAACTTCAACACAGCCAAAGCAGCAAAGTGGTATGGTATCAGCGAAGAAAAAAAAATAACTAATGATATAAACTAACCAAACAACAACAAAGTCACAACAGATGTCATCTACTCTGCCCACAAGAACAAAAGCTATAATGCTAGCCTAACTTGTGATCCGCCTCTGCAATATACAGCTCATCCTCACAGCTAAGAACATTTGCAAGGAAATTTTTAGCACACCTTTGTAATGCAATTTAGGTTCCGAGTAGAGCCATCTTATTATTTTTACTGTTCCCAAGCCAATACTAAATTTAAAGTAACTATACATTTTATAGCACCTAGTTCCATGTTTTCTCATGGATAAAGCACATCCTCAAGGAATTCATGCAGAGAGGGCTGAGAGAGGGGCACAGGTCTATGGAAGAGGCCACCAACTGCTTTGCCCTGGGATGGTCCAGCCTGGGGCTACATTTTCGTCTCGCAGACATTGTATCACCTACATTGGTAGCCTGGATAGCATGTTAGAATTAATCATTGCCTCTTTTTTCTTCAATGGGAAGAAAAAGGACTTTTAAAGTGAAATTTATGCAACCTGTGTTCAGAAATCTGAAGTGAATCACATTCTACAAGTGTTCAACTCTTTTCACGGAATATAATGCAAGTCTAAATCACAGTCTCAAACATATAAGCTACATCTCATGAGATAAATGCCACCTACAATTCTAAAATTAGATAAAAGAAGGAGGTATCAATTCAGATGCCTGATTTTTCATCATATTTGTGGTTTATGTGGTAAAGTTATTTGTGGTAAAGTTATGCTTTGCTGAGATTCTGTAGGTTTCAAAGAGAAGGCAGCAAAAAAAAAAAAAAAAAAGGGAATGTTCTCCATGCCTCTCTTTAAATTTTCCAACAAGCTAATCCATGATCTCATAGATTGGAAAGATTTCTTGTGACAAACTAAAAGACAATACTGAGTCAGATGATTAATCTGCTTCCAGAGTGCCTTCCAGTTTTTCGGCAATTTATTACTTGAACTTAGCCAAATGTGAAGAAACATCTGAAGCAGAGCCAACAACAGGACACGTATGCTGTTTACAAGAATGATTTCAATATTATTTCACCGTATGTAAGCTAAAGCAAAAAGACATACTTCCACTATTAGTTAGAAGGAAGCAAATTAAATTGCATACTATTTTCTATAGATTTTACCTGCTGGAAAAGCTAAATCTGAACTGTACGTTAATAGTGTAGGAAATAATTAAAATAGACTTGGCACTTTCCCCCCAGCAGGATTACTTCGTTAAATGTATTCCACCTTTGCCTTTTGCAGACATTAATTTTGAGACTGTCTTGTCCAGCTCAGACCATGGCAGCTGATTAAGCAGTGGAAACATTAGGTACTGATTCTCAAAAGACTAGCAAACAAATTTGAGTTTATTCAGTCTACATGGTCTCTTTGGAGCACCAATTAACAGGATCAAATTGTACACAAAGTACTTCTGAAACTTTTCAAAATATATTCTGTGCATTATATTTTTCCAAAATACCTAGCACAATTGGGGTTGTAGTTGCTAGACACCACTATAATACACTTTAAAAGCAACATCTTAAAGTCTTTGCCAGAATTGTCTCTGAATTTAGACACTCTGCAGAACATCAGAAAAGAAATTGTAAGCAAATTCCAGCAGTGGTCACCAACAAAAATTAACAATAACCCACACGATGGAGAACATGGCAAGGATGGCAGTGAAAAGGCAGCATCACCAACACACACAGATGCCCTTCTTCTAACATAAAGATACAGATTGTGCCAACAAGCCTGAACTGAGCTCATCTGGTAGGAATACTGTCTGCCATGGAGAGGTATTGGTAAGCGTATCATGCTCTGCTCTTGTCCTGAAGCTAAGTGGTGCAAGTATTTACGTTCCTTGGAAATCACTCCGAACTTCAGCACTACTACTAGAGCCTTATGCATGGACAGGAAGGAATTCTCCACCCCCAGCATGCAGCCAACTCTACGGTGGAACACAGCAGCTGCTGAGAAAACCCATGACACCAAAGGAGAGAAAGTTAAAAATAGCATTTATTAAAAAATAAGCAAACAAAAAAAGCACAATCCCGCAGCTGAATTTAGATAGGGAGAACTATAGACTAGATTTGACCCAGCATACTAGCAAGCAGGCAAGAACAGTGAAGATGCTACACTCTCAGAAACCTTTTTCCACCTGTAAAGGCCCACGTTTTTCAGACTCCACCAACTCTGCAAACCTGTCAGATGTAGCACATGTCACTTGGTACACATTTGGCAACCTCCCCTTCTCCTGCCCACATCATCAGTGAGATCTCATGCAAGTAATTGAGTTACTTAAACTACGTTCTTCAAGCTCCCTGGGAGTCACACTAACACTAACTTTCAAATGACCTCTCTGCTTCACCTCTCCCAATGCCATCTGTTTAGCTTGAAACTCTAACAGCGCAGAAAAAAATCCCTCTGTGGCAGGCATCTCCTACGTCTTCAAAATCCTGTCCTCCCTTTTTGGTTCATTTCATGCATCTTTGAGTCTGGGGCACAGAAGTCATCCAGACAACCTATTCGACAGATACAATCTGTCTGAACTGACAGCAACAGGGAGAAAAAGAAGAATTAGGAAGAGACACAACCATCCAAGGTTTAAAAAGAAAATATCTCGCAAAATGAGCACACGCAGTTTGCTGTGGCACATAAACTGGGGAATGCAGCCATCACACCGTTGCCAGGCTTAGATGCGAGATCTGGAAAGTACGGAGTAGTCTCCTCCTAACAATTTCTGTGGCGTAATGTCAGCAGTCGTTTCAGACCAAACTCTCTGTGCAAGAGAACAATGAGGAAAATAAAATAGCAGGTTTAGTTTCCTTTGACAAACCACGCCAAGCTCCTTTGTTTAAAAGATTAGCATTGACAGTATTGTACAGACTAAGTATCTTTTCTGCATCCCTTTTCTAATGCAAAACATTGTACATACCTGAAACACAGCAGCAACTTTCCAGGCTTGTCTCCTGGGGACAATGACAACACATATGGGCAACAGCTTATCATAACGTCTGGTACATACTGGACTGGTCTGCTAGACCCTGATTTGACCAGATTAGAGCTTTCCACTGTGAGAAGCAAGTGGATTTAAAGCCCCAAATAATGTTATCCTATTTAATCTTGTTATTTTGTGTGGTTAGGGAAAAAACAGACATAAATCTTTAACTACAGTTAAAACTGTAAAACCACATTGCTTTACTTGAAGTTTCAGAAAACAAAACTGGTTGAGAGCTGAACACTAAAAGGAATGGCCTTTATTGTGTCAAATCCTCTAATTACACTTCGTTATGAAGGTATATATAATAGGATAAAAGTGAAGCACCACATATGCTTTTTTTTAGCTGGAAAGTTTTGATGGTGAGGAACACGAAATCACATCTAATCTTTAAACCTGATAGCTATAGGAACAATACCATGCCTATCTATAAGCTTATATACATATGTGTGCATATAGTCTCTGAACAGGTAGGACAACTTTTCAGTTCAATCCCTATTCTAATGCATGTACTTAAGAGTGATTAGCATTGCAAGGAGGTGCCCTAGTTCAGTGCAATCAGGTACATCTCACAGTAAGTAATCTCAACAGACCAGATTAGTTTTTCCATGTCCTCGCAAGGTATGTATGCGTAGGAAGAAACGGGGAGACGACAACCCTATTCCACACATCCACCTAATGCCGTACTCTGGACTGCACTGGGAACCCAAAAGACAGGTGATCTAAAAGAGACCACAGTAACAGTAATGTTAAGCATCATCTTGTGAGAACAGACCACTTCTTACCCATATTAATAAAAAAATTTAATCCAAATGTTTGTTCATCTACTATATATGGACTATAGATGGTTATTTTTGTGAACAGTGTTTTCCCTCCTCTAATATAGCTAGCTATTGTAGTCCAGTATTTATAAAATCTTATTACTGTATTTCCCAACATTCACTGAGGAATAACTTGTCCTTTTACAGTTTTACCACTAGAAACTTAAAGATGAGGAATATAACTCCCTAAAATTAGAAGCAGAATTTGAAAGGATAAATCCATAATAGCAATCATCACTCAGAACCTCTCAGCTGGGTGCACTGTATTCATTAACAAAATGGGAGAGAAGAAAATTATCTTAACAGAAAATTCTCAGAAAGTTCCCCGTGGCTAATTAGGCAGCAATCACTGTAGCAAAATTATAAAGCATGTGCCCTTGACCTGCCTGTAGCTGTCGAGCTATAACCAGAGGCTTACTGGTTTTTCCCCAGCAGATGGTAGATGAGCTTCTATTTGGAAATCAACCAGTTAAAAGTTATCTTCTCCAATAGTGCTTAAGTGGAAGATGGAAAAAATTTTGACACATCAATGAAGTAGAGGAATTTTCCCCAGAAGAGGTCTATCAATGTAAATGCTTTACAGCTCAGAGTTACTGTGCTGGCTCTGTTGAGCATAGAAGTAGAGAAAATGTTTTAACAAATTATTCCTCGCATTACGCTGGGATCAGTCTGTACCATTAAAAAAACCCCACCCACATTGTGAACAGAAGCCAGGAGAGTAAAGATGACCTTCTATAGCATAAAATTAATGCAAGGATAGTAATTTCAAGAAAGTGACACCATGGGACCTGCATAGAGTTCAGAAGCTGAAGATACAGCCTAACATGACCTTGTAAAGAAAGGAACTGGTAGGGTAATTAATAGAGGTACCTCAGGGCAGAAGAGCTGGGCGATGTTTTACCACCTTCCCGGTGATGCATAGAGGATGTGTCTGTAACGCACCCTTAAGAACAAGAGAAGAAAAGAAGATTCTGGAGATGACTCTCATCTCCACATTACAGATACAGCTCAAAGGCCAAGTGATCCTACAAAAACTAGAACTGGATTAATTCAAATTCATCACATGATGTACGCTAATAAGACTTCAGCTTTTGTTTAGGACTGTTAAACAAAAATGCAAGATTGGCTTTTCCTAAATGTGTTTTAAACCATGTGCAAATAAACACCACACATTGGTACACACAAAACGTTTTCTTAGAAACTTTATCAGTACTTAGTTCAATGTATTTTCACTGCCTTTAAAAAATCTGGATGTCTCCAGCTGGATTCTTCAACTACGTCATATGTAAGTAAAGCAGAAAGATTTGCTTTTACTTGCAGTCAGGGCAGATTTAAAAGGTAAGAAAATCGATTTGAAACATCTTTTTTGAAAGTTACTGATGTCAGCCTATGATAATGCATTACAAACTAATTTTCTCTTGTTGCACACTATTTAAGTTATTTTCCCAGAGAGAAGTTGATTCACACTAGCAAGAAACCACCGAGACATATCAGCCTCTAGCTGATCTGCAATTAAATTCAGCCTTTATGTTAGTCAGCACTATACAAACATTTAAGAAACTACTTACATTAGTATAAATTTTTTCACTTTCCTAACTTTCATATTCAGTATTAGAATGGCAACTGATATTCAAATTTACTTGTTCCATTAACTTTTTACCTACAATTTCTTATAATCTGCATTTTTATGAAAATTATAATCATATATGCATAAGGTTTTAAAAATCAAATTGAAAACACTATTAAGCTTCAGAAATAACTAAGCAAAATGTCCATTTTTTCCATTTAAGAAATTAAAGATTTACTTAAACTGGGACTACATAAATAGCAAGTAATCCATGGTTATCAATTTGAAATAGTTTGTGTTTTGTCTTATTTCCTAAGTGTATCCTTTGAGGATTAAGAATTGGAAAAACTCAGCCTCTGATCAACAGCATTTATTTGTAAGATAAAAAACCCTCCAAAGACTCTGCATTTACATTTCTTAAAGACTTATCAGCTTTTTAGATTGTTTTCTGTAGACTCAAACTAAGCAACGTAATATGAAAATAACAAAACATTCTTCCTGCACCTGCGGCAGGGGTTATTGATGTCAAAAGCAGATTTATCGCTTCTGCAAAGTCCGGTTACTTGTTCTCAGCTAATGGCTTCACTTCCAGCAGTGGTCTGACTTTTCTTCAGAACTCTGTACCTCATTAATATTTTAGTTTCTGAAATTAATGCAGTATTAGATTAGATTTCATTACAGGTTGTGACAAAGACAAATCACAATCTAAATTTATAAAACTATTTTAAATCTTCTTTTAAAACCTGTCTTGTTCAGTACTATTACGGTAACGTACAATCTTTTTCACTATTGCCAGTTAATTTAGCACTCATGAGAAGTACTTGAATTAACTAGTGACAGCCTTGCCTGGATGGGAGAGGGAAAAAAAGCAGACAGGATGCCCACAACTGACTAGCATTTTTCTCATATTGTCCATCTTCATCTTCGATTAGGGCTAAGTCTTCCTTTCATTTCACTCTGATCAATAACAAAACTGTCATTTTAAATTATTTGATATATAGTAAGCCAATAATTTATGCTAAGTTATATATATATTTTTTTTACTCTAAAATCTTCAGATCACACATTCCCAATCTCCAGCAAAAAATCTTTACTGGCATTAATGCAGAAAGAACAAATTGCCCTTGCCAAGGACTCAAATACAGCCAGAGACACTGCATTTGACAGAGTGTTAGATGTCCTGGTAATAGCCAGGAAGAGGATTGCTTCAGGGCTTTCTTAGGATACAGAGAAGGAAGAAAATCCCTTTATTCCCTACCCTTAAAAAAAAATAATATTTCAGGTTTGTTTCAGGAAACAGAGAAACATACATAATCTGAAAAGTTTTTGGTTTTAAATGCAACTCCTCTATTTAAAGACAATTTGCATTCTTTTTATTTTTAACTGGATTCCCTAGCATGAGATCATATTCTTATTTTTACCACAGTGGGGTGCACAGCATTGTCACAAATTTCACCCAGCTGCGATGCCATTCCCAGCACACTATGCGAGTGTGGTCCTGCCACCCCGGGAGAGCGAGCGAAGGAGCTGTACTCCAAGGCTTGCCCCATCCTCCGCAGCATCTGGCAATGCTACAACCACATGCACGTGACCTATTTTTAAAAGAAAAATCAGGGTTTCACAGAGGAGGAGAGGAAGGGACAGAGATAATCTATTTTATAGCTTTCATGTTTGTCAAAAAAAGTTTACAGTTATGCAGTATTATATCTCCCCAAGACTACGCAGAGAGTCCTCAGTAAAAGGGAGGGAGGCAGCAGACGCCTGATCCGCCCTTCGCTGGGAACAATCAATCCCCAGGCCAAGGTCCAAGCAGAGCCTGGCTCGTGACGTTCCTCTCGCTCAAGGACTTTCTGGGACTGATTTCCTCCCGCAGCAGTCGGTACTTCTGCCATACGAGCTTCACCTGAGAGATTAGATGGGCAAAGGCTGTGCAGAGCAAATCTTTTTCCAAATGCCATCTCCTAATGGCACCGAGCTGAAGTACTAAGTGCCAACAAACCTTGCAGAAAGCCTGGCTGATAAAGCTCATGTCATGCCATGATTACCAAGCATCTGAGCTTCAACCTTTGTGGTAAGGTGGAGCCTACCAGCAAAGACAAACCCTTAGAGCTAACATGGCCAGGCAGATTTAGGGCAGAAGTTCTCTTATGCTTTCTTAGCTCTGCGTGTGAGTGGACCTCGCATAAGTCAGACCTCTGTGTACAGACACAAGGTGGAGCAAGTATAGCCACTTGAACTAAATTAATTTAGTATTTTCAGGGTTCTCACTTATGAACCTGGAACTTGTTTATTTACTTATCTTCCCCTCCTTGATCTTTTTTTTTTTTTAATAGGCCACAATTTCAGAAGTCAAATTCAAAACATGCCAGGACACCATTTAACATGACGATCTTTATTTACAATTCAAACAGGTACATTTTTAAAAACAATCCTCAACACAGATTAGTGGTCTCCAAGAATGTAAAGATTATTTCAGCGATAACATTTGCCCAAAACAGCACCGAGGTATAGCAAACTTTCTCCATACAGCACAGAGCAGTGATTTCTACAGGCAGTAAACAAGCAACATAATGAACTTGGAAACTGCTAGATTTATGTGAGGTGGGAATAAGGCTGGAACTGACTGAAAAACATTTCTCCCTACTGCACCAAATAGTTCAGAAGACAATATCTGCTTGCAGCACATCAATTTTGTAAGCCAAACAAGGCAAGCAGGAGATGCCTTTTTCAAAATATCCTTCAGTTTAGCAGAAGACAGACAAGAGTAAAGTCTGGTAGAGAAAAGCTTCAGCATGAAAATACTTAGTTACATAAAAGACACAAACATAATAAACAATCTCATGATAAGATACACAGATCAGAAGATCACATTCCCAAATTTAACATGAGCATGATGTCAGGCTCTCCCCACAGCAGAGAAGTCACCCCCAGAGCTACAGCTTCCCTGGGCCAGTGGCCCAACTCCTCATGCTCAATGGTTTTAATAGTAACAAACAGTTTCCAAATTTTCATTCTTCACCAGAAGCAAGCATGTCATATTTGCAAAGTCAAAAGTTTAGGAGAAATTTAAAATGATCTGGTTGACCAGGCATCCTCAGTTATACTCAAGCCAACAAGCACCAGCTGTAGCAGTGAGTGTCACCAAGGCAAAGGAGTCACACCCCCAAGGAACATATGCTATTTTTTTTTTTAAATGGAAACAAGACAGCTTCATAAACACACTATCAAGTACAAAAAAACCCACCAAAAAAAACCACAAAACAAAACCACAAGTATTTTTCTGAAAAATACATTATGAGCAGTCATTCACAGAGTGGGATAGTTCTCATTTCCCCATTCATTAAAAAAAAAGAAAAAAATCCTAGAAAAGTACCATTATTTTTTATATATACTTTTAACTGTTTTGCAAGTACTTCAATGCCTTTCTAGCTCTCCTTGCCAGAAAGAGAGAGGCTTTTGAACTGACTATCAAATTTACTGGCTTTATATTTACTGGCTTTAAAATTTACATTAAATACATTTACTGGATTTATTGGACCTAGGGAAAAGCTATCTTGTGAAATGAATGAGGAAGAATTCCAACAAAAATTATAGGGGATGATGAAAGGAAAAATATCTTGTAACACATGAATAAAACAGCTGTGTTTTAAGCCCCATTATTCAGCCTTAGTTCTATCATTTTCTAACTTCCCAGAGCTTAAAAAAGAAAGCTTAGTAATTTTCCCAATTTTTCCAGAGGGGTTGAAGCTTTCTATCTGCTTGCTACTTCATCCACTGAAATCATCAATAGCAAGGAGAGTGTATTAGTATCCATAGATCTGTACTAGAAGATAACAAAATATTTTGTTTCATAGACAACTGCCTACAGCAGAGTAAAGACGAGACCCAAGAAATCTGCATTTCTCTACAAACTCTGCAAGGGGCTGTGCTCTCACGATGCACGTTCTAGAGGCTTCTGCTCTTCAAACTTTTCCATGTCTGTTAAGACACTGGAACAGGTTGCCCAGAGAAGTTGTAGATGCCCCATCCATGGAAGTGTTCAAGGCAACCTGGTGTAGTGAAAGATGTCCTTTCCCATGGCAAGGGGGTTGGATTAGATGATCTTTAATGGTCCCTTCAAACCCAAACCACCCTGTGATTCAACCCATTCATAGGCTAGTCCCTTTCTGCCCCCACTCCCCCATTTGCCCTGTTCCTCCTTTTCCTGGTTCCCAGCATCCCGCACCAGACATGCCAGCCTGCTCCCCGCCAAGCCCAGCCTCCCCACCAACCTGCTCTGACCTCTCTCATCCCAGCATGTCCAAGCCTACCTCAGCTTCTGCACCTCCGCTCCCTCCACACAGCCCGTAAGCTGCAGAGGGGTTGGGGCAGAGCAGAATATACATCCCCTGCACCCATCACAGGTAAAAATCCACCCAGCCCTATCCCTGCAGCCCGTAGGGTTTCTTTAGCTGTTCTGCGGGGTAGGTGGGGCAAGGGCTGGAGGACATTCAGTTGTCCTGCCAAGACCTGCACGTGAAGCCTGATTAACACTGGTGCTATCAGAGACACACAGCAGAATTAACATCTGCTTATTTTGGCAGCTCACATCTCTGCTGCAAAATATGATTTCTGAAAGACGTGCAGCCTGGCAAATGGGAGACAGCAGTGGTATGGTGGGAAAGGGGTCCTTTCGACATGCCCAGTCCTCCAGAACTCAGCCTGACCTTGTCTCAGGAAACCAAAATGGTGCTAAAAATTTGCAGAGAAATTAGTATCTAAAAGCTGGCAAGCACTGGACCATTTTCCCCTCACTGTTGTTTTGAAAAAGGGCTGAACAGTTTGAATCAGACTCTGAGAAACACATCTGTGTGTAGGACCCGTACACCGAGCCCAAGGGTCCAGATGTCACCCGTGCACAACCTGTACACAGTGCCAGCAGCAAGTTGCTACCCGACCCTCACAACTGCCTCCCAGCTGCCCACAGACAAGCCCCTGCAAGGCAGGCAGCTATCACTGCTACTAACTTTATGGAAGAGCTTCTCCTGCATCTCAAGTCAGTACACGCAGCGATGGAGTCACCTCTGTGAGCTGCAGCGGGGAGTTGCAGCCCCAGGGCGTGGGGTGAGTGCCTCCCACCTGTAGTACCTGCAGAGCCGGCAGCACTGCCAGGCCAGGAGCTCGGGGGCTTCAGTAGGTAAGAGTGCGTCCCTGTTTGTCATGGAAAGGAGCTGGGATCCAGTGTGCAGGTGGGAAGTAGGGAATTAGGCTCCCAGCAGGTCCAGCACCCAGAACACGCCCAATATCCAAAGCATGCGGTTAGAGCACAAGGAGAACCGGCAGTTGCCACTACCTGATCCCAATTCTGCTGCCACCGCTACCTTTTACCTGCTGATGATACCCTGCCAAATTAAGTTGGATGTCCCCAAATCCCACAGGAATACTAAAAGCCATGTATTTTCTTCTGTCTCATGCGTATCTCCTCACAATCCATTCTCCTGTGGACTAATTATAAAGTTCATATGTTACAGCTGCATCAGGGCCCTGCTTCATCTTCCCTCCCTCTGTCCATTCCTCCTGCTCCTCAATACAAACTACAGAAACCAGATGCAAAAGGCAGGAAGGGTAATACCTAGAATATACCATATAAAAAAAAAGATTATTATTCCAGAAAGTTAATTTGAAAGTGAATAAGACACTGGGTGTAACTGAAAGCTGATGCACACAGTTCTAAGATAATACGCATAATATACTGTATTAAGAACTTCTTACCTAGACAAAGGAGTTATTCGGAAATAGAAATGAAAGTACCAGTAGGTTGCTCCAGCTTCCCTTGGATTATTTCAAATACATACAACTCATTCTCACTTTAAAACCTCTGCTTTACACAACTGTTCAGAGGGCTTCATCTTCAGCACAATGACGTTGCTTAAAGAAAAATGCATATGAACTTGCATATCATTCATATCTAATGCCTTGCCAACCCACACCTTCTTTTTACTATCTAATTATCATGTGGAAGTCTGTCAAAAGTGTCAAAAGCTTTTTTTTTTTTTTAAGCTGCTACTTTTATCATAAGAAAAAAGGCTGAAAAATTCTGAAAGACATAGGCACTTTAAAAATGCTCATTGGCTTCCCAAGGTTTGTGCCTTCAAGAGGTCAGAAGAATCCCCCGGACTTCACTGCACTCTGTGCCAGCCACCCTTGGGAGGAGCCTTGAAGGACTGAGCTTATTTCACTGCCTCACGTTTCCACTCCCAGAGCCACGGAAGTGGGAATTTGGATCATACAGATTGCAAAATACAATGACTGAGGTTTAGTATGCAGTTCTTAACCATATCTCACTAAAGGACAGGTAACAAGGACTCGTAAGAGCAACAATGCCAATTCTTCCTAGTCATAACTGAAAAAAAAAAGGAAAGATTTCACAATGATGCAAGTTGCTGACTTGTCAAGGGAGTCACAGAACTGCTGTTTCCAGCAAAGAATGATTTTAAATTTTTCTACAGGTCTAACAATTAATTTTAGTATGACAAATGGTTATATACAAAGAGAAACTGAATAAATATCTATGCAGCAGAACAAAAAGTACTACAATAAATTGCAAGTAAAACCAGATCATTTACACTATTGTTAAAGATAAATGAAGTTTCTACTAAAAGTTGTGACAGCAAAAACATGACAACAAAGTCATGACAACAAAGACAGTTCTTTTTTCTTGGCGTACAAAATGAAGTTTCACCCTCTTGAACATCAGGGATCAGCAAGACCTGATTAAACAACTTTGATCCAGAACCCCAACAAGCTGCCTCACTCAACCCGGAACCAAATGTTTCGCGTTAATTAAATGAACTAAGATCAGAACAACGCTGGTGCTCCTGCAGAGCTCCATGGGGCACCCTCCCCTTGTTGCATGGGGTTTGCGCCCCGGGCTACAGGTGAAATGGCATCCTGTGCCACTCAGGTCTGCAGCGGACAAACTCAGGCAGCCTGGTGCGTAACACCAATGTTTTGAAATCACTTTATATATTTTAGCTAATATTAAATCTAGTAATCTTAGCTAATACTAACCCACGTGGTGCAGAAAGTGCACCATGTTCCCACAGCTGGGAACATCCAAGCAGAAAGAACTTCACCCACCCCCTAAAGTCAAGAGGTTTGCAATGGCTTTTCTCCCTCTGTGATGGACTTGTCCTACTTCTAATCCACTCCCTCAAGACACTTCTTCTTAAGGGAGCCAGACTGGAAAAAGTTAGGAATAGCCAGGAGCAGTGGTGAGGTAGCATCTGAAGAGCCTGGCTAGGAAAGGTGAAGGCAGTTACCTCCTGTGGTTGCTGCTTGGGATACAGGCTGCCATGGACTTTGCAAATGTTTGTTCACTGAACCGAGCATGGGACTTGCAGACACCGTGTAGAACCAGAATTACAAAGATCAAAAAGCTTGTGGTGTTTTTGCAAATATTGTTCCTCATCTTTTCTGGTACTTGCCAGCGGTCCATGGGACATCATTCAAGAAAGCTAGGCTGTAACAAAATATCTCCCCCTTGAATCTCATGTTCCACTTTTTAAATGGATTAACCAGTTCCTAACACTAGATATTAAAACTGTGACAAAAATATATATGCTTTTCCCCACCACTGATTTTAGTGATTGTTCCAAATTAAAACCAAACCACAAAAGATACACAGACTTTGCAACTCTGATTTTTAGTGTCTTTACTAAAAATCAGCAGTTTCACTTACTCTTACGTTTTGTGTTAAGCTGTTAAAATATCTACATGCTGGAAAGGAAAAAAAAAATGTCAAAAGCACAAACTTTATTATCCTTCTCCCTGCCCCCAGAGAGGCTTCAGCCAGGCAGCAGCTACTTCAAAGCTTCACATCGCACACGCCTAGAGACTTAAACTAAGAGAAGCGACTGCCAAGTGCAGGAGGCAGTAAAAGGCTTAGATTTAGAGCGCTCCCTGAGGCTAAACATTTTTTTAAATTAAAAATTCAAAAATAAAAACTAGAAAGGATAAAAAAACCCTGAAGTTACGCCCTCTTGGAACAATATACACGCAAATCTCTCATAACTTTCTAAGTCACAGCTACCAGGGTTAATAGCCCAGCACCGACCAAATGGTTTCTGGGCTTCAAAAAATCCCAGAGAGCCTTGCAGAAATCACTGGAGCTGCTTTAGGCTTACTTCAACTTTTTGGAAGTGTCAACAAAGAGGACACACATCTACTCTCTCCAGCACAAGGCTCTTAATCCAGGCCTTCCTCTACGGGACCACTGAAGATGACTACTTGCTCTTGCAAGAGTATTTTTGTTTAAATTCCTCAATGCACAGAGATCTTGTGAATCTTCTTGCCCTTGCACCAAGTCTGCTGTAATCCAGAGAAATGCTTCAGTCACAATCACCCACACTTGATTCTGAGAACTGATCACACTGATGATGTTTGTTACCAATTAATTCACACTCCTTTTTTAGGGTATGCTTTTTCCTGCAAAGTTGTGGAATAACCTGATCAACGTACCTCTGAAAGCAGTATGTTCCCAAGAAAGGTGATATAAGGAAGAAGAGATCATTCTTCTTTTGATAAAATTTTCTTTTGTATTTTTGAGAGAGAAGTATAATTTCTAAGAAATATGTAGTTGTAAAGTTTGAACATTAAAGAAAAAATAGATTATATGCAAATAGGAATTAAAATTTCTGTGTATAAAAATTTTGTGAGTACACCAGTGCATCAGGGGCTATTACATTTTTTTGAATCAAATGTGATTTCATATTCTGCAAAGAACATAAGAAGAATTACCAAAAATACTGAGATTCATAGCTTCCAGGGAGAAAAAACACCACAACAAAACCCACACAGACACACATGAAAGCAACCACAAAAGCTAAACGTTCAAAGAAATGCAGGAATCTCAATAGTAAAAAAATTTACGTTAGTCCACTGTGCTTTGAATGTGTAAGTGGATTGAAAATTAAATTTATGATGCATATGTAATTTTCCACCAATATGAACTTTTAATTCAATTATAAATCATGCTTGCAGCAGCCAAAAAGTACTTTTCCTCTTTATCCCAGTCTTTTAGTGGCTGCCTGCCTCTCCCTGTATTACCTTACACATTGTTTTAAAACTTTGCCTCCCACTGCTATGCCTAGCACAACACAGAAAAAAAGAAGGGGATCACTTCTACCTGCTACAACACAAAACAGATGGGGATTGCTTCTAACTTGGATTAATTTACTGATGCCGTGCAACACATGGTGCCACAAGCAGCTGCAATGACAAAAGCAAGGGTCCAGTTCCAAAGACACAATGGCAAATCAAGCCCCCAGTCTGCCTGCAGCACCCGCTCCTCCTGTAATTTATCTTCTGCTGGCCCTGGTAGCTGATTCTCCAACCTGGCAGAAAACTAACCCAGCACAAGCAAAAACAAAGTACCACACACAAACACTGCGTAGATTTTTTATTTTTTATTTTTTTTTAATGTTGGGTTAGCATGTTAAATTAACTCTGACAAATTAGTCTGTCAAGTGTTGAGTGGGTAAAACCACAGAGAGCAAGAGAGAGAAGGGGAAGCGAGACCTGCCTCCCAAACAGCAGCGTGGGGTACGTCAGCTTATCTGCCTAAGCTCTCGTAGCCTGGAAATGGGAACGGATGGTAGTGGGAGGAGGCAGGGGGCATCAGGTTTGCCCCCAAGCCCAGAATCCACTTAACCTGAATCTCTGGAATTTTATACGACTATCTTCCAGCTCTCACAGCTCTCTGGTTTGTTAACCTTGACTCCTAAGCAACTCTATACACCCTCTTATTGCATAACATCTGAAGGACCAAGATCTTTAACACCCCTTATTTGGTCTCCCCTGAATCTATATTATGTTGTATTACTTAATTTAATTGAAAAATTGAAACATCACACAGTGTTACTCATCTTCAAAAGTTAGTAGTTGGAATGACTGAATGATTTTATTATGCCAATATGCATCAGAAACCAGGTAAATTTTATGAAAAGCAGCAGATACATTGAAAGAACCCTTTCTCCTTCCCACCTCCCCCACGCTCTACCCCCAAGGGCAAAGCTAAAGGAAAAGAAAGGAAAAAAAAAAAAAAAAAATAGCTGGTTGTCCTGGTATTTACTCCCCGTTTAAACGAATTTTAGAAATAAGCATATCAATTACCCAGGGGTATGTCGTCACATGAGAGGTTAGGGTCCCAGTAAGAGTATCCTACCTAGGAATGACAGCTACAGAATGGAATCTCTCCAGTAACTTACACATGAGACAATGCTGGAATAAACCACACTACTCTTGTTCACTGCTGTAAACCTTCACCTTAATGCCTTACAACTGTGAACTCAATAAAAAGAAATGAGTAAATATAGATATATTGCTCTTGAGAGACCATACCAATAAACATTTTCCAACTTCCATGAATTTTAGTTATAAAGCATTCACTTAACACAACAACAAACATTTTTCAATTCCATAGTTGAACATTTAATCCCAGGACTCAGTTTCTTAACTGTTTCCAAAAACCAAAACAAAGCATCCAGGTCATAAAAGTAAGCTGAAATACAGTTCAGATAACTAATGATTTAATTCAGCTATAAATTTGTTCCTAAAGACTACTGGTGTGACAGAAACATTTTTTTTTAGACTTCTGCAGATAACATGCTTATTCTGTCTTTCAGATAACAGACTGTCAAATGTAGCAAAAAAAAAAAAAATCTGAAGAAAACCCAGCATACAGTAATTAATTGTACTGGAAGGAGGAATCTCATCACCAAAACCTTTACCATTTGTATTCTGTTTATTCAGCTTTAAAATCAGAGGTGGAAACACTGAGCTATTAAATAATAAAAAGGCCAGGTAAACTGCTATACCCATATCCCACCCCGCCACCCATAAAATGACTGGACTTAGATCTTTCAACAAAGCAGAACTGTTGTAAATGTAACGTCTTGATGATACTTCTGTCTGATCCATTAATCTTTGCTTAAAAGAGGCCAAGAGTTTTTAATTTTCAGTTCTGAACATTACCAGTGTCCATAACAAGCTTTTTGATAAACAACTGCTACTGTGAATAACTCTTTGGATCTACAGAAGTGCAGCTCAAGCCCAACAAGAGTCCTGTGGTGACTTGTTCACAATGATCCCTCTACATATTTCAGTTTGGATGTGAAGGGTGCTCATGCAATGATCATCACCTCTCACCTCTCTTTCATTTATATCATGGCAAAGTCTTGGAAGTGCACTCCAGTGCACCAGGAGCGCTTGAGTGCTGACATGTGTTTATCACATGACATCAGAGCAGAGCTAGTCCATGGCAAACACAAAGGCGTACAGATACCTGAGTACCCACCGCCAACCGTTTTGCTTTACAGATTTCTTCCTCTTGTCCCACACTCCCTGCTAATGTAGACATAGCACTAAAATACAGCATCTCAGAGCTAGAGCATCTTACATATACCTCTTCTAAAGTATTCTGCCCTTCAGCTGCAGCAGATCCTGCAGCATACCATTCAAGAGAAAGTTTATCCTGCAGCATACCATTCAAGACAAGGTTTATCTGTATGCCACCAGTAGCTGACCCCAGTCTACACGTCTGCCAGAGCACACACCAAACCTCCATATTTTAAAAATAGATCTTTTCTCACTTCTTAGTAGAGAAAGGCCTTCAGCCTTGCAAAACATATAAATGCTTAACTTAAAAATTGTATGTATAAAATCTTTCGTCCCAAGGGATCCCTAATTAGTTCATTAAAACATCTGAACACAGAGGAAATTACTTATTTCCAAACTGAAATACAGCCACCACGGGGATCTGTCTCATACACATTCTGTCTAGCATAAAAGGGAGAAAAAGAAAAAAAACTACCCTCAAACCTCCCTCTGTGCATGGCATTGTACAGTGAGCTAAATTACAGTGGTGTATATTTTTTACTGTGAGAGCCAGTATTTCTAAGAATCCTCATTTTCTTAGACTCAACTGGAGCTCGCCATGAGTGTTTTCAGAGTTTGAAATCACAACCCGACTGAAGTCCACAGCCAAACTCCTAACGGCTGCACAGCACCAGGATTTGGTCTCTTACCCCAAATCACATTAGTAATTGTTTACTGTGTTTCACTGAGCTATTCTAAATATGCTTTATACCCATGCCTCATATAATCCATGGACAATTTTAAAATTCAACTCAAAATTCAATTTTTAGGTTCACAGTTCAGAACCTAAAAAAGATGTCCTGATTTTTCAGATCACTTGAGCATAGTCCTGGCTGTCACTGCCCTATTATTTTGGCCTATATTTGGAAGATATAAAGCGAAAAGGCAGCAATGCAGACACTGGTTCAACTAAAGACTGGCCTGACTCTCTGGATATGCTAATGCCTGTAAGGTTTTTATCGGTTTAGATAAAGACCCCATTGCCCCCTGCGGCCCAGCTGGCCTCACCAGACCACCCATCTAGTCACAGACCTCACTCACCTCCAAGAAGCCATCCTCCGCTGATGTGCAATTTATCAGACGCTGAGCAGTAGGACCATGTCATGTAAGACATTAAGCCTACTTCAGAGTCAGGAAGATGACCCACCTGCCGGACCCTGCAAGCTGTTTGAAGCAGTAGCTCCATGTGGGAGCTGGAAGGATGCTTTCAAGGTAGCGACAGGGCTGTGTGAAACAGTTTGGGAAATGCTGGACAGGGAAGGGGAAAGAAAGCAACAGAATGGCAATTAGTTTTAGTAAACATAAACATGAAACTGACTGTCAGCATGTTTTTCAGGTTTCAGCATGATTTATGTTTTTTTCCCACTGGGAAAAAATAAAATAAAATAAAAAAGCTGCTCCTAATGATGCTTTCTTCAGGGTACAGAAACCTCTCCCAGCCTCAGGGAAATTCCAGACACCATGGCCCAGTCATCCCCACTTGGGAGTACAGGAGCTGCAGCAGAAAATCTCAAAACCTGTTTCTGTTTGTTGTGTTTCACACCACAGTTTTAAGAAAAAGAAACATTAAGTTTTCATGAAATACAAGGTTCTTTACAAAGTTTCCATTAAAAAAAAATATTTGCCTTTACTAGCTTGAAACAATGATTGTTTATGTTTTCTATCTACATGTTGAAATGTGCTCATCTCTTCTGTATCTTAGGAACCTCACATTTCAAAGCTTAGCTTAGGCACCCATTCACACACAATTCTCAGATGCCTACAAGCCAGTAGCAATGTTTCATATATTGACCTGCGATGGATTATAGAAGTTATAGTTAAAACAAAGAGATATTTCTTTCTTATTTGCAGGAAACTTACGTAGGTTTCCAATCAAATACAGGGTCTATGCTATTAAGAAATGCAAACTGCCTTTATCATGATGAAGTGTTTATTTCAGATTTTAAATCCAAAAAGGCAATTAGTTTCTACATTAAACAATATCTAAAAACACTGCTAAAGACCTCCAATATGTTTTCAAACAAGTATATTATATTTATTCAATAATCAATCATTTCAAAGCAAGACAAGAAAATGATGGACCATGTCAGATTTTACTCTTTGGAAGTAATGGAGTGTGGACAATCTCACTTAATTACTTTCCAAAGAATTAATTTAGTGAAATCATGTTAACATATCATTATCCCCACCCCATCTCCCTAAAAAACCTCAGGGAGCTACTTCCACATTTTAATTATGTAATGGACGAACATTTTAAATTGTGTTTCATGGAAGAGCATCATCCTTAGTTCCTTCTGCACTCCCTCTAAGCTTTCACAATTCCTTATGGTTGCCCAATTAGTGTCATTTGCGAACAGCAAGCACCCCACAAAAAATGTAGTCATTATACTGTTTCACACAGCCTTCCTACCTATTCTCTCACATCTTCCTTGAGATTTTAATGATCAAAAGACAGGTTCTTCATTACAGCTTTGCAAAATTTCTCTTGACAAAAGAACTGCAGCATCAACTTTAAAATCTTCATCTTAAATTTCTAAGGAAAGGAGAAACAGGAGGGAAGTCAGGATAAAACCTATTAAAATGTATGTCACTGACTGGCATACTCCCTCACTGCCTCCTCACGTATTCACTTTTTTAATAATGTACTTCTAATATAATTTAATCCTTATTTGAATTGTTTGCATGTGGTTTAAGCTTCAATAAAAGAATCTGAGTTTTGCTATTCTTAATTAGAACTTAAACCACTTACTTTATCAGCTCTATAAAGTGCTATCAAATTTTTAAAAAAACTCCTTGAAGATCACATAAAGCATGTTTTTCTGCTGAGATCCCAATGCTTTAATTTGCAATTCTGTATGTTGTTTTATTCATGATAAAATACTTGATACTTGTAGTTTCTCTCTATACTGCTAACACTGACACAGATTCTCCATTGAGGTTTGACTGTCACTGAAGGATTCTCTCATGACTGGTCTATATTTTAATTTATTTTTTTCCTTTTAAAGCTTAGTTTAAAAAAATCAAAAACATTAAATTCCAATAAGTACAATTAATGCTATCCATGACTAAAATGAGCTTTAATAATTAATGAGTTGGAAATATGTAGCTAATTAAAGGGCAACAGATTAATTTTACTTATATAGTGTCTTATTAAAAATAATAGTTTGAGCTTTAATAGGCTAACAATATATATTGTGAAAGTGTCCATTATGGCAAGTTATTTTTATTTCATAGTATACTGACTTATTCTGCATTCAATTACTGCACATACAAAACTGCCCATGTTTCTATATGCCACCCCTCACCTTTATTCCAGGATAGAAGAAAATAAGTTCTAGAAGCAAGCTGATTTAAAAAAAAAATAATAAAAAAATCAACTTATAGTCTATACAGGTCCAAACTGTGCAAAACAGACACAATGTAGAGTCCAATGCAGCATTACATTTAAGGGTTTGACTGCAAGAGCCAGGACAAATCTCAATGAAAGGAAAAATAAGAAAATGCTCTCCAAGCAATTCTGGGTAATCAAAATCTTCTAGTCTCCTACAGAACTGAGGGAAACTTCATGTAGGATATCTTCTCCACTCCTGAGTTCAAAACATGCTGCTGTCCTGGAGAGAACAGGTCTAGAGATGAAACATGAGAAAGCCTGGTTTGTCTGTCTGCCTCTGTTGTTACAGGCTATTGAGAAAAACAACAAACATGAGTAATGCTATTCACATGTTTGCAACATCTTTTTGAACATGCTTGCAACATCCTTCCATACACACAGTCCATAAGTCTGCCCAGTGAGAACCAAATTGAATCCAATTTCACTTTGCATTATTCCGAGGAAGTCATCACAGTAAAATAAATTACAGTCTCTTCCAACTCTTGACAGATTTGAACTAGTGGCCGGAAAGGTAAAATGCTCAACCTACCATTGTTCCTCCCCTAATCCATACCACATTGTGTGATTTTGGTCCAGCTGTAGGAAGAGGGTAACTGGCTGTATATTGGAGGGCTAGGAGAGGAAGTGTGAGAGTCAACTGGGAAAGAAGAGCTGACTGCCAGAATAACACTGTCCATAAACGTTTCCTGTTTATGGCCTTGACTTCCTCACTGACAGAGCATCACTCCACTTGTAGACACACGAGTCAGAGAGAAAAATGTACAAATATTTGATTTGTTTTCAGAAACAATGGATAATTACGGAAGCAGAAGATTCAAACTGGAAATAAACTGACCAAAATTAGTGTATGAACTGATTCACACAATTTACTTTTCATGACTTAAGATTTTTTTTGGCAGGTAATAGTCATTATTTCTTTTAATACGATTTAGTGATTATGGGGGGAGGGAAGAAGTGAAAAGAGGCTGTTACTTTTTAAGAGTTTGAGAGTTTTTTATTATTATTCTTTTTCTTTTTAATAAATGTTAGTATAGTTGGCATCACTTCAAAGTTTTCTCAGACTAGGTTCTTCTACCAGCAATTACACTTCAAGTAATCAGTTAAACAGAATTGTAATAAAATTGTAATATTATGGAATCCCTTGTAAAAGAAATCAATTTCATTAAGAAAGAATTTGTTTTATACTTTCTACTGCTTTACACAGATATTCTAAATTTGAAGTTTCTGTCAAACAAGGCATCCATGGTTGCAGAAATGGCCATTTGACAGCTACAATTTTCCCAGTAGCCAAGTGAAGAATGTTAAAAAGATGCTACAAGTTGCAAATGAATAAGGATAAATCCTCACTTCCTTCTCTAAGTCCACATAGGCATTTTGCAGAGTGCAGGAATCACAGATTTCACCCTTTACAATTTACATGCCTAATAACCCTGCCCACAGACATTAGCATGATGCAGGCCATGTTCATTACGTCATCGTTACAGCTATAAATGGATCGGAAATTGTGGTCAGAGGACCCACGAACCTCTGCCCACACCCTCATGCCTCCCCGACCTGCTTATAATTACTACTGCTCACTCTTGCAGCTCAATAAATCAGCTAGAGGCGAGATGAGCACTGTCTATAAATCCAGTATGCGCTTTGCTCTGTAGTTTCATGTCCAGCATGGTTCTCTCCATCAGTTTTTAAGCAGATGCTAAAAACCTCAATGCTATCTTGCCTTATTAATATTTTATCACTTTTACCTTCAGCTTAAATAACACATTACTAACACTCTGACTGATTGTAGATAAATATAATGGCTTTCTACCCAAGAACTACAAAAAAGTTACATTAGTACCAAGGAGAGTATCTATAACCAGGCACGGTTAATATCATCCAAGCTTTACTCTTCAATACACAAAATAAACCAACAGCATTCTTAATTACCTAGAAAGTGAGAGGTAAGCTGAAAACTGTCCTCAGACAGGCAGTAAGAGGACTTATTTTATTGTCTGTCTTAAAAATAAACAAACAGAATAGGCACAGCAACTAAAAAAAAAAAACAAAACAAAAAAAACCCAACGTTTTGTGCATCTGAAGAGACTGTCCTCTGAAAATCAAGAGGGATATTTCAAATGAATGCGATAAACTCCTCCAAAGTAGGCATGTACTTTCCTATTAGTATACAACTAAGGAAACTTAGGCAAGAAGAATGAACTAACTTGCCCCAAAATCACATCGCAAGTTTGTATTTCTTGCTTTGATGCTCTCAGACTGACACTTGCGCTCATTAACACATTTCTCAAATGCCAACCCTACCCTTACTGTTCTGTAAAACAGAGTTGAAGAAAGTAGGTGTCTTTGAACTAGCTGTGCTAAATATTTGCCCTAGATTGTAGACATGCAGCTCAAAATGAACAGAATTTCCTCACCTTTTTCTTCTCTCCCTTCCTTCTCCATTTACCGTATTTTTAACACATCACAAGCCATAAAAATACAATCATGCAGACTAGATCTGCATATGAGTAAAGAAGGGTAAGGAAAAACAAAACAAAATGACAAAAAGAAAAAAAGACCCAAATTCTTCTCCTGAACCCAGAGCCTTTTCTAAAGAGAAAGGGAGGCTTGGCATAAGTTTGCCCTTGTATTACTCCCTTCCTCTCTGACCAGGTCCTCTAACAGCCAAGATCCTGCTCCCTCATCTCCATCACAACCTCCTGCCCACCAGTGCTGCCTTCCTCCCCCATCCCCTCTGCAGCTGCCACCCACCCCGAGCAGGGAGAAGGAACTGGGAAGCAGGAGAAGCTGCAGCCGTCCTTGGGCCCAGGCTAGAGCTCAGTTGCTATCTATCCTACAGGTGATCTGCGTTATTCTGACAGGAGCGCAGGCTTTGTCTCCTAATCTTTCCAAACACAATACATCATTTCTTCAGTTCAAGACCATCAGAAAATTCCATCATGTCTTTGCTTACAAAACTAAAATTTATCCTTCCTTCTATGTTCAGAACAGAAAACCTCTCAACATACAGCGATGATCACTCTGAGTGGTTGCCAGCCATTTCTGTATTTCACTTTACCCTCAATCAAAATCACATTTTCCTTTACAATCTCCACCACTTGCCTGCTCTGCCTGGTTCTTCTTAATCCCTGCCCCACTCCCAACTTCACATTGTCTTTCATACTACCCATTATACTTGCAAGAGCTTTCCACCTCCCTGTAAAGCAATTTTCTTTTCCTCTTTCAACCTCAAAACCATCACTGGCATCCTCCATCTGTATTTTTTTTCATCACGGGTCATGTGTGTCTGTGTGAAATATCCGATCACCTCAAGGCAATACTAAAAGGCCAGATTCTCTTGTTCTTCCTCATCTCATCTAATAGAGTCTCACTGAAGGCTAACTCATAAAAGGAAAGGCTTCTGAATTCAACCACTTTCTTTTATAAACACAGAATAATACAAGTTTACAACAGCTCTTGAGCTCACTATCTACAATGCTATGACAGCTAGGCGAGCAATCTCGTCAGTAACGCATTCTAGAGCATAATACTTAAGGATTAACTAAGATTTTAAAACCTGTGTACAGCATAAATACATACAGCTTATTTCCATCATGTACAATAGGTGCTCAGAGTTACGAAATCAACATGAGCGACAGTTCTCAGAAATAAGCTACTCTGCCTATTCAAACTATTCAGAAAGTGCTGCTACTCCTACTGCTCCCATATGTATGCTACTGTCACGAACGCTGTAAAGCAAAGCCCAGGGATTTTGGTAGGAAGACAGCTTGCTTATAAATGGGTTAGAGTATAAACTTTGAAATGCATTACTGTCTGTTTTCTTTTTTAAGATACTTACAATGAAATATTTATTAAGTGTGGGCAAAACAGGCATCTGCTATTAGCGTACAACCCCGTATACAGTCATAGTTTTCTCTCCTGAAGAGCTCTGAGAATACGGCGTCACCACACAATGCATAGCCCACACGCGCCACTCATGCCCTGAAAAACTGCTCCCACAGTCTCAAGGTCCACGCGTATCGGAGTTTGCTGCTAACCTGTCCCTTTCTTGCGCCACACCACAAAGAAAATCATGTAAAATGTATCATCTTCATTTCTTCCAAGAGAAGGGGCAGCTATGTTTGATGCAGTTGCTGTCATGAAGCAATTCAATATGAACCTGACTCCAGCTGTTCAGACAGCAGCAGAAAGCCAGACCACTACTAAAATCTGGAGGAATAAGAGACTCACAAATCAATTTTCAGTGAAATGAGATTACGAATGCTCGCAATTTTGCTGCTAGAAAGTACTAACTAGATAGAATCAAAATAAGGTATTCCGAGCTTAAAAGTTTACCATGAAGAACTCTTCATAACATTTAGGATACCAGATTTATTTCCCCCCAAATAACAGCAAACACCAGCTAGTTGAATAATTCCAGATACTATGCAGACCAATCTTCACATATCTCCTCGGAGGATGCTGGCAGTTCCTCACCTCCTTCTTCCTTGTTTTTATACGACCTGTCACTGCAGCCCGGCAGCTCCCCTGTCACACTGCCACCCAGGTGACGCCACCACCCCACTAACCCCTACCTTAAAAAAACAACAGAAAGAAAAATCAGTAAGTGCAGGCCAACTACCTTAACTCCACACGGGCATACGACACCTAAAAACCTGTCCTTCGCTGGTGTGGGAGCCGCCGGGTGGGCTCTGCGGGAGGGACCGCCGCGGGCAAGGGGGCGGAAGGACACCTGCCCCAGCCGCACCGCACCACCGGGACGGCTCTCACCGCCCTGCGTGCCACTGCGCGCCTCACGGTCACATACGTGCGCTCACAGCTCGGTCGTATGCATATATATATATATATATGTGTATATGTACGTTGGCATACGCGCAGCGGAGACACGCAGCCGTGGGTGATCGCTTGGGCTACCAGATCTGCCTTTGAGGCAGATACAGATGCATACACGTAATACGTACATAAAATACACACATACGCACACACATCTATACATATTCCCGTGAAGGAGGTGCAGGAGAAGTTGCTCACAGAGGCACCCCGGCGCAGAGGGCTGGCAGGTTTCCCGCTGTGTAACGGGGGAGGCTGAGGGGGGTGAAGTTTCCTCCCTCCTCCTCCTCCTCCTCCTCTCCCCGAGTTACGCTGCGGAGCTGGGCGGCCCTGGGCGGCGGAGACGCCGCCGGCAGCCTCAGGCAGGCCCGCTCCCGGCGCTGCCTTCCCCGCGCCGGCCTCCGTCTCCGCCCCGCCGGGGAGCCGGGACCCCGCCGCTCCCCGGGGGCTGCCGCGGGAAGCGGCCCCCGCCCTTACCGTTGCAGAACTGGAGCAGCGAGGAGGTGTCGTAGAGGCTGCTGTAGCTGGAGAAGCCGTCCTCCATCCTGCCGCTGCGCTCCCGGCCTCCCCTCGGCTGTCCCGGCGGCCGCCCGCTACCTCCTCGCCCACACGCTGAGGAGCGGAGGCGGCTGGGGCCGCGGCGGCCTGCTGCCTGCCTCACTCAGTTGCCATGGCAACCCATTCACTCCGCCGCGGCTGGGGCGGCGGCCGCTCCGCTCCGCCGCTGAGGCNTCTTTCGGCAGGCGCGGGGCCGGCGCGGCCATTCCTCCTCTGCGGCCCCGCCGAGCCGCCGCGCCGGGCCAGACCGCCTCTGCGTGCCGAAACCCGGCCCTCCTCTGAAGGAGCCCCGGCGAGCCCCGGTTCCCCATGCCGCGGCGAGGGGCCCTGCCTCCCGCCTGACCGGTGTCCCGATGGGGGCGAGGGAAGGAGGGGCAGAGCCACCTCCCGTCCCTGCGGAGGGAGGTACCCGCCGAGGGGCTCAGGGGATTAAGCCAGAGTACGGCCGTGCAGAGGGTTACAGGTCGGGGCATTTCTGAACTGAAGGCAGAAGTTGTGCAGTGAGTGTCGGGGCGGCCTGTCAGCTGGGTGTAGCCGGGGCATCCCTCCTTACTGCAGTGACTGCCTCTTGCGCGTCTCTGACGCTCCCCTGGCTTCTCCCCCTGAAGGAACAGCCTGCGTGTGATTGCACCTTCTGTCCCCCGCTGACGTCAGTGGCCATTCACCTGGCCGCAGGATGGGCTTGTCAGGGTGGTACTGTGATCTGTGCTCTCTTGCAATAACAGAAAAGATACGTGGTGTCATTTATCTCATTTTATAGGGTTTTAACTATTTAGTCTGAAGAATACTACACACTTTTCCAATATAGGATACTAAAATAATTTCAGCTTTTTAGTATTTTTATCTAGGTATGTTTATAACGTCCAGCCATGGTGAGATGAGGGTAGTGGTACAAAACTGGCGGCTAGTAATACTGTAAAATTATTTTATACCTTACGGGCTTCAATTTCTGTGCTAGAGATGTTGAAGTGGCCAGTGAAAGGCATTTTTATTTCAAGCTCCTGGAGGGACACGAGAAGAATAGTGCATTGCCTATCTATGGCAACTTTGATCTTGAGAAATGCCAGAGCACTTCACAAAGCGTGTCTTCAGGTCCTCATCCTTTCGGGAGCTTTTTGCAGGGCAGTTCCATCATGTGGATCCGCTTACAGACACGGGTTTGGTACATGCGAGTCTTTCCACCAACCGCGAAACCATGGCAGTGCTAACACAAAAATAGGCTATAAAATTAGGCAGAGATACAAGTTCCATATTAAAGCAGAGTGAAAAGTGCTCCCTCCTGAATTGCCACTGCCAATATCAGTGGAGTACAAGTCATCAACACAAGAACTTACCCAGCCTGATGGTGCTTAGCTTGTATCTGACAAAACCAACTGCATTTTACAGCTGTGGGCTATAAAATAACAGAATTTTATAGTGATTTAATTATATTTTAAAAAAAAATAATCTTGGAAGAGAAAATTACTTCAAAAATACTGAAGACAATAGATTTTCTTAATGTTTTTAAATGAGCTGTGATGCTTTCTCATCTTTAAAATTAACAGAGCCCTCAAGTTTTCTCATGACCTTTTCATTCATAAGCCATCAAGCTTTTCACAGATGCCATATTGTTCTAAAAAATCGTACACACATGTATATGCATGGGGGTTTTGGCAGATGAGTTACAGTAATAGAACAATGAAGCTCATTTTTAATACAAATTTTAACTAAGAACTTCCTTCCTTTTAAAACATTATTACTGTGATTAGGTTATTCTTTTTGAGGTTGAGAAATGTTGTAATATGCTAATTTTCCACCAGCTAGAGACAGTTTCAGCACCAGCAATGTGCTCGCCATAAGATGTCAATGTTAGCTTAACCTATACCTCTTTCAGATGTGCAAGTTTTGGCAAATAAATCTATGAAATCTATGCTATCTAAAAGTATTATGTCTGTAGTAAAAATGTCTTGTCAGTGAGAGTGATGCAAAGAGAAGTAAATGCCGTAAAACTTTTATGACATCCGCCAAAGCAGAAGAAAGGACAAAAAGGGATAATGCAGCTCCATTTCGGAGAGCGGAAATTAAAAGTCACTTAGAAAGTCAAATCTAAGCCTGATCTGAACACGGCATCGTTAGAGGAAGATACAACACGTAAAACCTTACAATAGATCACCCACTGAAATTAGTTGTGAAGGTGTCAGTGAAGCCTATCAGCTCACCGCACTGCAAATCAGCTCAGTGATGTGACAGAAAATGATCTCAGCTCCAGTCTCTAGACGCTGTTCTGAGGCCATTATGTTCTGAGGGCAAGGGTTAGAAAAGGAAAACAGTTTCATAATTTAATTGCAATGATTTCGAGACCTGTTACAGTCTTATTACACTAAACTGCACCACAAGGCACAAAATGAAAAATTCTGTCTGGCTGGGGGAGCAGTGGGACAATGATCTGAAACATGCACCAACGTGTCTCTGGGAATTCTGCTGGTACGACAAAGCAGCGAAAATACTTCTTTTTCTTGACTATTTTTAGTAAACTATAATCATTTGTACAGATCCAAGCTAGCGCATTCGAAAATCGGAAGTCACCTAGCTGGGAATGTGGCATCCTGAGCAATACAGCAGGACTGTTGGGTCTGGAGGGGATTTGTTATTGTACATCTGTGCACGCTCCTTGGTGGCGGTGTCAGAAACTCTGTATGACATATTTTTGAAAGGTATGTTTTGTGACTAATGATTTAAGTTTCGTTTGTATTGAGTAGTGTAATACAAATGACTAGTAAGTGAGAATGAAAGAGCTTTTACCCATCCCTAGCTGAATTTTCAGGAGTGAATACTCCAGTTTTAGGACAAAGAAGCCTTGCTTTCACTCCCTGTTAATAGGCTATAGTCAAATAATTTTGATGGTTTACGTATTCCCTTTCCTTTTATATTTCTGTTTCTTTTGCATTACTAATAAACACAAAAAATACCCTGCAGAGGATTCATATCAGAAGTATTGTAGTTCATAAATCTCAATAGGATAGAATTGTGTAATAATAATAATTATAATATGATGTGAGAGCTAACAATACTCTCAGGTCAAGAGCGAGTTGCCCTAGTCACAATGTCGATATGAAACAAAGAAATCTGAGTTACAGCATCCTTTTAAAATCCACTAAATAGCAGACACTGATTATATAAATCTTATCCCTGTAGTGTTTACATTTAGCGATAATGTTGAGAGGAGAAGCCCAATACGAGCACGTTTCACCTGGCAAGTAGAGAAGGAGTTTTGAAGAGGGACTTTCCCTTCTGGGTCATTTCTGTGGCTCTGTCATTTGACAGTGTCAGGGTGTTTTCACCAGCTTGGACAGTCTGCCCTTCACTGCTGGCACCTGGCTCCGTGCTCGAGGCCGTTCCCTTCAGCGGGATCGTTCAGGGAATGAGATGGCCCTCGGTACGGGAAGGGCGTTGGGATTCGGATCTCAGTGGCAAAGCCTGCAGTGCAGAGCTGCTAATGCATCAGGTGTAGCGGGCGCTGCTTTGCGGAGGGGAAGGCTCAGTTCACCATGGAGACTGGAAGGGTTTTCTTTTGGGTCAGTGCAACGCACGTCCGCAGAACAGATCAGGAAAGCTTGGACGGCCACTGTGCACACTGAACATACTTTGTAACGAGAGAAATCTTCATTGGGCAAAGCATCCAGCACCATCAGCAAATGTGCTGGTTTCACTAAAATTTATCAGTGGATATAATCATAGCATCTATTTTACTGTGACTAACTTTCGAAGAGCCCCTCAAGCTCTTTAGCAGTCATTTGATAGATCATGTTTACTGCAGCGTGATCAAAGGCAGCTGAGGAGCTGAGCTCGGTTCTGTAGCTCCCTGTGTTTCCATTTAAGACATAAGAGTCCATTTCACCATTTACAGTCTTAATTAATGCAGCAGTCGGTCTCTGCTTGAGCGTGGAAGATTTTAAATTGCATATTTGCTCAAGTTTTGCCTTTCCTCTGTGCGTCAGAGGCTTCAGCCGTTAAAAGACTGGAGCGTTGTAACCCTTGGTGCCTGGCCCCAGACTACAACCCGAAACACAAGGCATCGCGCGTGTGCTTCTCCCTGAATCATCTATCGCTCGTTCGAAACAGAAGAAATGGGCACCTCTTCCAGCCCTTCCTCACCGGCACGGGGAGTTAGGCGGTCCGCAAGCTGGCATGGGAGCACATGGGCACGGTGCTCTGCCTCAATGCCGGAGGATGCGGTGCTTCCGCAGGAGCCGGGGCCAGCGCTGGGCAGCCACGATGCCCAGCAGCAGCAGCAGCAGCTGGCTGCGCACCACGGGAGCCTCGGGGAGGGAAGAACCAGCGCCTGGGGTTTAGGCATTTTCAGGATGAGAGCAACATTTAGCAGAGGGGGGCTCTGGTTTTGGATTTAGCTACCTAAAGTCCGCTGAAATCCTCATTTAAATAGATTTTTTTTTTTTAATTTGCCCTTTCTCTTCAGCAAGCAGCAGCAGAGATTGTTTGCGTATTTTAAGAGAATTTCATGCAGTGAATAAATTGTCTTCATTCTTCAGAAGTGCTTTTCCTCACCACTAGACTATCTCCAGGTATTAGAGCGGGGTTCTCTGTCAGGGTCCTATCGTAGGCTCAAATAAGGCTTTCCTCTCCTACTGTGGTGTAGGAAAGGAAGAAGTGCCTTGCCGCCCAGTCTCCTTTATGAAAACACTTCAACCACTGGAATAATTGTTCATTCTAAATAGCAGGACTCCAGCATTTCAACCACAGCAGGGGTCTTCATGAATGTCACTACAAAGCACGCTTCATGCATGTGGGAAAGATGGGGTATAAGGGGAGGATCACCATTATGCCAGCACAGTCTGAGCACATTAAAAATAAAATATAACAAATGTGGGATGAAATCATCAAAGGTATGCATGTTTTACAATCCAAATGAAAATATGTTGCAATATGTCTGTATACATTGTGTTGTTTTCAATTACATATATTGGAATTGTGGAGTTTTCCCTATAATTAATAAGAATATTCTTACTCATAATGTCCAGGGGAAAAAAATATTGCTTTGCAGATTGATTAATTTTTAAATACAAAGAGAAGGCTTTGAAGATGAAAAGAATAATGCTTTGTACATCTGTGACCCTTCCCATTCAAAGATGGGAGGCAGCTCAGCAAACACTGGTGCTTTCAGACTTGCGCCACCCTTTTTAACTAAATGTTGTCTTTATTTTACTTACTTGGAAAAAGAGAGGGAAAACGTGGCACAGCCCAAGTCACGCCAGGAAGTCAGTGACAGAATCAAACCAGAATAACTACCAGTTAAGTGCTCTAACCATTAGACTACCCTGCCTGCAAGCACTGAATGCATTACTTGTATGGTTTATTGCGAAATGCTTTCAAGCATAGTGCCTGCAGTAGAAATACCCGTATTTTTATAAGGTCCCCTAACAAGTTGGGTTCAATGCACTTCAGTGCATGTAATGGCCAACTGCAGACTTGTTACACCCTCATATGTAACGTTATGATACTAAACGGACGAGAAGCAAAATACAGTATAGATACACAGGAATGCCACTCCTCTTCCACCTCTGTGCAATCTGTGCTGATGGGAACAGCATTTCTGAGATATTAATACTCTGAGAGATTGATGTGAAGAGGCGCAGTGATGGATAGCATCACATGAGGAAATGATCCTTTCACTCTTCAAAATTACTTCTTCAAAGTTTTCAGTTCTAGCTCAGCTCTGCAACCCTGTTTTTAGTGGCTCCAGCCCTAACTGGAGGCTGAAAGCTTCTAGTAGTGGAGTTCTCTAAGACCTACATGTTCAGGGGCAAGAATCCTACCTCCTGGTAGAGCTGCTTCTCTGCTTTCCCATACAATAGCTTTGGCACAGGTTCACCAGTTCACCAGCCAGGAGGGTCATCCCCCCAAGCCTGTGTCACTCCCCGTGGGGAATTCCCTCCCAGCAGAAGGAGCTTTTCTGCACCCACCAAAGTCTTGGGGAGTCCCAGGCACGTAGGCATTGAGAAACCCTTTCAGCACGTATGAAGAAGGGATGGGTTTGTGTGGCTAGCACCACATAGACAGTCCTCCTGCACATGGCTGAGATTATTGATGATATTTTATTATTATTTTTTTTTTTAGGCTTTGTGTTATGATTCTAAAGATGTTACCATGACAATAAATATTCCAGAGGTCTATTTTCTGCATATATTTAAGTCATGCTTTGTTAGAATTTAATATCTGGTTTATACAAAGCCACAACAATATAAATCTGTGCCTTCTGAATTATATTACAGAAGAAAAGGACTAGAGCAAGTTGTAATGTAAATATATTTTTTAAATGCTACTTAAATAACAGCATAGCAAATCGATCATTTAAGGTATACACAAAAATTTCCATTTTTTTAACAAAGTGTTACTAAAATAGTCATTCTGTTCCATTTTTAGACTGAGAATTTTAATTTGACTGTAGCAATTTACAAGAATATATAAACCCCAGAAGCAGAAAACAGGATACATGTCCAAAGGATATATGTCAGCTACGCTGTGAGAGAGAAGTCTCTCTACTCTGCAAACAAATACCCACAGCGCCTGTGAACAGAGGGAGATATCTCAGCACTATTTCTTACGTTCTTTGGTCAGTAGAATGGTGGTTTAAACTTGTGCCTTATCAGACCTGGTATTCATAATTTCCCACCTTCCCATGTCACTGTTTCACTGATTTCAGGATCCTGCACAATTAAGGGCATCTCATGGGAAGCGATGCATACTAGGAAAATTTACTGCCCGCCATGTAAATAATAAAGCACACATAAAAATGTATGTGTAAGATGAAGCACCACATCCATTCAATATATTAATGTTAGACGGGGCTAGCCAATCTCATTTATGTGACTTTCTACATTTGCAATAAGAGCTAAAATTGGTAATTTATGTTACTGGAAATTTGCCCAGATACGGGAAATGAACTATGGCAAGTGTCTTGAGAGGTAATTGGAAAAAATACTGTGTTTTTTTTAGTGATTTTATATGTTATGCTTGCTTTTAGTTAGGGGTTTATTGGAAAAGCTAATTTGCGTGACTAAACAAGTCATAGAAAGCAGTTGCAGAGGTTACATATAATCTTAACTCCTACCACCACATACGCCCATTTACTGCCTCAGCTAACCTATCTTAATGTATTGCTTATCCATCTCCTGTCAAAAGAGGTAGGGGGAGAAAGAAGACAATGTTCTGTTTGTACGGTGTGGGTTATTTCTGCAGGGGACAATAGAAAGTCCACTGCTTCAAACTCATTGAATTTCTGTGAGCTTTTCCCAAGCCGATGGAAGAGCGAGAGGGTGGAAGGCAGGATGACCTACAAGGGATACGCAGGAAGTTCAGCCCACTACACTCACAGATTCTTTTGATATCTGCCAGAGCCCAAGACCACCTACATTGAGACCTTCATCCCTCCACTGCTTTTGCTGCCTCAGCCCATTTCTGCTTTCACAGTACAAGATCCCAAGACACAACCTGGGGATGGAAGAAAACAGTTAAATCAGCTCATTTAAACTTGGCTGGCTCAAGAAAAAAGCAATAGGGAACAAGCTTTTCCTACAGTTTTCAACATTACTTTACACTGATTTCCAGCATGGGCTGTAGGTTTTATTTTTGTGGGTAACTATAGTTTTGTTTTGAATTAATTTTTTGTATTTACTTTGGAACAGAATTTGGCTTGGAAGAAACTTTTTTGTTCTGGTCTGTGCAATCACCCAAGGCCCACAATGTGATCAAAGAAATTTTGCGTTACATGTAAATTTCTCAAAGTAATTTCTTCCTACAGATTCATAGCATGTATATCCAGAAATTTAGATAAATTCTACTTTTCATCTCCTTTTAACATATAAAACTTAAGAAATAAAACGCAACAAAGTAAGTGGCTGAACCAAAGAAGCTTTCACTGAATTGTCCAGGAACCTGAATAGATATCAGGGTTTAAATTGTAGGATCAGGTCCATACAGGAATAAAATATTTGGCTTTTGGGAAAAGAATGCTGGTTGTTCTTAAAACACCTCTGCCAACCAGTGCAAGGTGTAGGATTACTAATCCTCCTCAGGGGAAGCCATGCGTGGCATTCTTCGCTTTGGTGGTGGCATTCAAGGGAGTCCTGGACAGAGGAAAAAGCAATAGGGGCAATAATGACAGTCTCTGAATAAAGCCCTGAGAAATAGCCCAGGCCCTGCCTCCTGGCTGCCAGCCATCCAAGCATGAAGAACAATTGTGCGTTTGTTTCGGATACCAAGTCACCTAATTTTAAAAATCCTTCCTGATGCAACTCTTGAATTCTTAAGTATTTCACCACCTGACGTTTCTCACTCAAGCTTTCAAAGGAGCAAGAGAAAACCAGTGCTATGGATAAGGGAAAGGAGGGAAACCAGAAGGATTTTGTTGTTAGCGCAGTCATAATTCAAGGAAAAAAGGGCAAGAAGACAAGTTCTTTTCAGCTTTTTGATGCCAGATAACCCCTCCTTGTCCCACCACTTTCCGACAGGATAAATGCTGGAATAAAGAATAGAATGAATCTCAAAAGAAAAATATGTATTGTGTGCCATAAAATATACAAGCAGATGCAGCCATGAACGAAAGAATTAAGAAGATAAAACCCCTGCAGCGTGCACTGGCTGGTGAAGGGCTGGAGGTTGCCAAGGGACACTGCGTGACCACCGTGCAGTCCAAGCTAGGATCTCACTCTAAGCATCAGCCCACTGCCCTGCCTCACAGGGGCCTGCTGCCTTTTCCTTCGCGTTCTTCCTCTTAAACAGCTTTTTTACATATCAGTAGCTGTTCAATGAATGTTTTGCCCATAACCAGCTTGTGGTATATTTTACAGATGTCTGAGAAATCTTGCGATGAAGAATTTTGCATCTTTTCTCAAAACCATCCCTTCGGACAAATATTCCCACACGAAGGCGAATGAGTCCCCCCAGGCTTAAGGGATGGGTTGAATAGGCCAAGGACCAAGTCTTCATCTGCTGCAACCTTGCAGAACACCATCAGCTTCAGCTGGAGTCTTGATTTCGTTACTTTTTATTTGTTACAAAAGGTCTTGTATAGCTTTATGGTGCTATATACGGAAATAATTACAAATAACCTAGCTAGCTGCTTAATGCTTATCAGAGACTTCATTCAGCTGAACAGGTTTTTGGCGAAGTCAAAGCTCTGGATCCAGATTTTTCAGATTTACACATCTATAACATCTCCTCATTCTTTCATGACATCTTTTATTTCAAGACATCAGCAGCTTTTTTCTTACTCAGCAATCTCTTCAGCAGGAAAAAAAGCTTAGCGATACTGATACAATTTAGCATCATATGACCAATTAAGAAAAAAAATGCATTCCAAAGAAGTTGATGGCATTCATTTCATACAGTGAGATGTTTTAAACAAAACCCATCTAAGACTGCGTAAAAGGACATCTTGGCAACTTCACTATTTCAAATGTCATTTGGTGACCATCCCAGAATAAGGAGTAAATAATAATTTATGCTGGAAAAGACCACATATGACTCATGATTTTCAGCTATCATACATGTGAAGTTGTGGAAAATGATGCAATTAGAGACTAGAAGCAGAGCAAAATAACTGTTTGCATTCAGCTCTGCCCAGCAGATCAGACCTGCTGGAGGACTGCAGAAGAAATGTCCTTTTCTCTCTTGCTCCTGCGCTCCATGGGCTATGTCCTGCTCTGAGTTACATCGTATTCAAGTAGTACAGTTAGGGGAGAGTCTGGATATGATTTAGCATTTTGTACTTTTTCCATTCATCTGATGAAGAATGTTTGCTCTGTCATTCATTCACCATTTCCTTCCATGTGAAATTAGGAAATATGGCATGTGAAGACTGAAACCCAGGGTTTTTCCATCCCTGCGTGTTTTCCCTTGGAGCTCAGACTCAAGTTATCCCAGTGTAGAAGGAGGAGAGGAAATGTAGTAATACAATCCCTGGCTTCTTCACAAGCCCCTTTCTGACCTGACCAGAAGAAAGTACATGAAAAGTGATTCAACTGTTGAGTATAGATGAACAGCAAAATTATGCTGAGGTAAAATCAGAAAGAGAGAAGCACAAAACAAGATACAGGCAGGGTCAGTGAGGTAACAAGATGTCATTATACAAACGTGTTTGAAGAAGGCCAGGGGAGTGCTGGTCCACTACTTGGGTGTGAAACAACTATCGACAGACGATACAGGGAAGGTACAAGTGATTAATGACTTTTTTGTATCTGTCTTCATTAAAGCTGTATTTCAACAAACGTGTTAAGCCAGTGCTGTTGCTAAAAAATGTCATTGCACCATCCCTGCTCCACACTGTTCCCACCTCCTCGCTGCCCTCCTGCAGCCCGCTGCCGCAGCAATTTCTAAGGGCGTGCAGGGACCTGGATGGGGGAACTGATCCAGCTGAAAATTAACCTAGCAAATAGATGATTTTTACTAGGATCAATTAGCTCTGCAGTTTGATTCATCTCATGGCTGCACTGTATTCAGGTATTTTCTTTCCAATTAGCTAGATTCATTACCTTCATCCCACGATGCTTAGAGAGCAGACTGACCGAATGATGGGTAGTTGCTGTCTCTGAGTGACTGGATGTAAGAGTGTCAGAGGATCAGAAATAAGAAAGCATGGCGCCTGTCTTTAAAATGGGGAAAAAAGGAACTAGGAGGTTATTGATTCCATCTGGTTGACTTTAAACCCCCCCAAAAACTGAGACTTTTAAAACAACCTATTTATAAGTGCCTGGAAGATAAAGAGGAAGTCGGTAGCATTCAGTTGAGTTGTAAAACAAAGTCTGTCAAACCAGTCCGGTTCTTTCTATGACTGTATTGTGCTGTGGGGAAGGGAAAGGCGGTTGGTGTCATGTAACTCAACTTCAGGAAGGCTTTTTGCACGCTCATGACCCTCTCATAAGCAAATAAGGAAACCCAGCCTGCCTGACCCTGCTACACCTGTTCTCACAGGTGTAAGGCTGTTCAGGTAATAATACCTAAAAAGTGACACAAAATAGAAGGATGTATGAAACATGATTCTGCATGGTTTTGTCCTTAGTCGCATTATATTCCACATTTTCATTAGCGACTGAAAAAGGGAGCAGAGGACATACTCAGTAAATGTGCAGGTCACAGCTTGGGAGCTCTGCAATTATGCTAGTCAATAGGCAGATTAAAATTAAAAAAAAAGGTCTTGGCAGCTCGAAGGAACTCTCTGTAAAAGGAAGATAAAATGTACTAAGGACCGGTACAAGGGACTACATTTAGACAGGAATTATCTGCTGGAAGGTGGGTAATAACCGGTTAGGAGATAGACCACAAACCAAACACTGAGTCAGCTATGTTATGCAGAGTGGAAAAGGCAAGCAGCATCCTGACAATGTATGAAGAAACCATTCCACCCTATTCAGCATTGATAACGCCTCAGCTGGAGCACTAAATCCAGTTTAAATTGTATCAAGAAAGATTCTCATTCAGGTTAGACATTAGAATAAAAAATCTTTCCAACTATAAGGGCAGTAAAGTACCAGGATAAGTTGCCTGGGGAAGTTACAGAGCATCCATGGAACATCTCTAAGGTCATTTTAGACAAATATACGTCCTGTTTGATGTGATATAGCTGGTCCTGCCTTGGGTTAGATTGACTACATAAACTCTCAAGGTCTTTCCCAGCCCTGATTTCCTGAGATCCACCTCACTGATTTATTATCCAGCCCATTAAGCTTTCTGTGGAGGAGTAGCTGCAGCCCACTTCCATGGGCATTTTGCTGTTGTTCGTCTCACATGAGGTTCACAAGTAATTGGCTGGAGTGCCTCAAATAATCCCGCTTTACTTACAAAATCTCTTTCAGTTGCTATCAGGCTTGAGTAATACAAATTAGGACATAAGTCCATTTTTCCATTCTGAGGAGACCAAATCTTGCCCCCATTTAAGTCATTGGCAATATACTCCTACCACCTCCAAGAGCAGCTGATGAAAAAACAGTTTAGTTAATCATACCAGAAAATAAAGTTGATATGTAAAAAAATGAAGCCACTTTTCTGAGCATTTATGTGTACGGTGCTACTGTTTGGGGGGCTAGTGATGGAGGATCAGCCTGTCTTCTCACAGTCACTGGTGTGCGTCAGGTCAGGTCAGCACGAAGCAATCGCAGTCCACTAGTGCTGGTTATAAAATGAGCTAATGCCCCTTTCCCTCTTATGAGAAGATACAAAGCAGAGACAAAACTTGGCAAAAACTCACCATCACTGTTGCAATAGTGAAATGCCAAAAGCCTGAGTTGGCATTAGGACTGAGGTGTCCTCACTGTCTGCTTCCAAAACAATACGTGGGATGTCTGGGATTTCATTTTTCTGCTCTGTTCCCTTTTTTGGATCCACTCCTATAGTGCTCATATGGACAAGATGATGAAGTAAAAAGGCTATTTGCACTGACTGCAGTGTTTGCTTTCAGTTAAAAGTGTCTAATTGCAGTGTAGCAGACAAACACATACACCTACGGAAAGGAGGGCACTCTGCATTTGATGCTCCTCAGCATCTGTAATCAGCACATCTGAAAATATTTTAAAGTGAGCTCAGCCTGTATTTGTCTTCATATCACAAAGTACTGCTAGGGACAGAATCTAATGTTTGGGTCTGTTTATATTATTCCCTTGTATGAGATGAAAGGCATTTATGCCTCTCTTTTCTCTGCATTCGCAGACACCTACACGTAAAGGCATCTTGTACACACTGTCCTCCCTTTCCCTCAGAAAAAGAGTGATAATCTAATATGATTTATTTCTTAGAGGCACAATCTCCTAGACAGGCATTGAAAATGGTCATTAACCTTGAAGACTAGACTGTCTACTTTCTGGGCTTGCCCTTCACAGTGCTAACAAAAGTCGTTTCTACAAGAGAAATTTGACTTTTACGTTACCTAACATACACTTTCAAATTCATAAAATCTATTAATCTTTTATATATTCCAGAATCTACACCACAAAGTTTAAAATTATATCTTCACAGTTATGAAATTCCAGTTTGCCATTCTGCTGAGGTGTAAGAGTGTGACATTTGAGAAAGCTGTGACATTTGGATCTGTGTCCAACAGAGGGAGGTGTTCAGAAATGCGGACTTGGTCCAAACTCTTTCTAAGTTTAAGGAATTCAAGAGAAGGGGTGGGGGAGGCACACACACACCCAAATGCAAGTGAGCAACACTTACTTTGCTATTGCAATTGAATTCATTTAGCTGCTCTGTGAGAGTCCAGGTGTGGAGTCACTGCCTCACTCCCTGACTCTTAGGCAGTCAGACCTGCTTGGAAGATTTCGGATCAGACCGACTGGGATGATGTGGTGGGAGGACTTTTAGATCAGACAGGTGACAATATCATCTCTGTGTCAGAAGGGAACTATGATTATCTTAAAAATAAAAAGTACTGTTTGGTTCATACCGCCTGCTTGATAGAAAAGAAACTCAAGCAGAGGTCCAGTCTGGTAGGCAATGTGGGTTCATTTGAAGTTACTCGGCTGTGCCTTCCTCCCAGGCAGTCACTATGGCAATGGGAAAATATTGTGAGGTATAGGAATGATGGGAATATGACTCAGAGAGTACAGAAAAAGGAGCGTTCAAAAACATAATTCCCAGTAGGCACAGAGTACACTTTTCAAAAATATGCACAAATCGAGGATGATAATCCGGTACTGCTTTGCACCGGTGTGTTTATTGGGGAACGCGGTTAATAAATAATGAGCTGTAGTGCTGCGGTTTTCAGCCCCTCTTTATCAGGGGGAAACAGGAGCTGGCAGCGAAGGAAACGGCGGTGCTGTGCTCTGCTCCTTCCAGCCCTGCACCTTTCCCCACGGGACCGCTGTGCGGCTGGAACTGCATTTATCAGTAAGGGACATGTTTGGACAGACTCGGCAAGTCAGCGTACGACTTCCGTGGCCTTTCCGAGTGGGAAGGCTTGTGTCCCTTGCAAAGCCACAGAGGCTTGTGGAAGCCTCTGTACGAAGTCTTTCTTTTCACTGGCCCTTGTCCCATTGAATTGGGATTTGGCCCAAATACAAAGGAACTAGCCCAAGGCAAGAGCCATCCTGTGGGGAGGCATCCCTACAGAACATCACATGAATGGGAACAACCAGCCTAACCCAGACCCATGCCCTGGCTGGCCCAGTACCAGATGGGCTTCAGCTTGCCACACAACAGGCATTTACAAAATAGGAGAATTTTCTCCCCAGTTTTCCTATGTAGTTATTTAGTCCCGGGAAGCAAATATATATATATATAATTTTTTCCTTGTTTAAAAAAAAATCTACTTCTTCCAGCTAAGGATGATCGCATGACCTGTATTAGTCCTAGTCATTCTCCAAATTCTTTATGCATTTGGCCTCAGTAGCACTCTGACGTAGTTAGTCCAACAGATCAATTATGCAAAAACCATTCTTTTAATCAAATTTATGTTCTGCCTTTTACTTCATTTAACATCTCTTTATCCTTGAACTCTGAGAAGCGCCAGATTAACTACTGTGTCTATGGCATTCAATTTTTTCCTACATCACTCTCAAGCTTCCCCTTCAATTTACTTAAATCCTTCAATCGTTTCTGCCCTGAAGGAGGTGAGACCTTCCTTCCCCGTGGGTTTCTGGGACTTGTGGAGTTTGGGGGCTGTCCTCAAGCTTCCCCTCCCGACCTGAAAGCCGCTGCTTCTTCATGAGAAATTCAGTGAGCTGAAGCAGTCTGCTGCGCCCTTTGATCCTGCTCCCCTGAGTTTTACCATGGGAGGTACGACGGAGCCCTGAGGCATCAACATGATTATACTGTATTCATTTACCTTAAAAATACTGGCCACCAGTATTGTTGCTCAGCAACATGAAACTGTGTATCACTGCTGGCTTCATTAAACTTTAAAAATATTTTTCCTTGCCAACTCAAATAAATAATTGATGATTTCAGTGTATATTTAGCATGCCTGTTGGAATTCCAGTAAGTAGGTAAAACATTTTTAATATTTCTAGAATTAAGAAGAAATAACTAATAGTGGCTGTAAAATAAAATGTATAGCTGAAAAATACTTATTCTTACATAGCAATTTGTAAATCACTCAAGGAAGCTGTACCAAATAAATGTCAAAATGCTATAAAGATTATTTACTTACTGAACACACTGCACCTTCATTTTTGCAAAGATTATTGAATCTTATTTTATAGTTTCTTACTAGAAAAGACTGCAACAACTGATCCTTTAACTTCTTTATTATAGGTGTATTTGCTAATACAGGCAATTGAACACATTAAATATGCACAAATGGAGAAGAACAGATTTCAAAATAGGTATTTTCTGATTGAGTAATAGTGCCTGGGGCTATTGAAAGGGAATGGGTTGTAAAACTCAAGTGTACTTTTTGTCATCTAACTGATGGATTGCTGGTTATTCACCTCTAGCATGGGTCCAAGCTAAAGTAAATTGCTGCAATCCTTATCAGCAGATTCTTTGGTATTATCTGCGTGAAGCCCCAGTTTTATCTAATTGGTGGCATTACCAGAACATTTTTCTGCAAATATAGAAGCCTCTTGGTAAATGCAATTGCTACTTTAATCCATGAGAGGTGCGTTTAGATGTGTATCGGTGAGCAGAACGGAGAGAACCTGAGCTAGGGAGCTCTAGAGATCTCAGATCTAAATGACTGCCAAAATAAACATGAGTGGAGATAGAGGGATTTATCCTGTAATCCTTACTTAAGCAAAATTCCTGCTATCTTCAGTGAGATTCTCACTGGGGAACAGCTGTAGAAATTGGCCTGAACAAGGCAGAAATGAGAAAGGCCAAATTCTACCTCTGTGTGTACGCATGTGACTTCTGTAAAACCTGAAGCATGACACCCCGGGCCTGGGATAATCACATAAATTCCCACCAAGCTCTACAGTGCCAAGATTTTACTTGATATAAATACCAGGCACATCCATACCCCCATGGGGTAATATTTCTATTCACGCTTCATTAAGAAGTGAGAAAACAAGTACAAACTGAAACTAATATTCAGAGATAAAAAGTGCATTTTATTAAAAAGTGTCTTCCATTTTAAACAATCCTAGGAGTGTTTGAAGCATTTGTCTTCACTGAACTCAGTTATTGCCCCCATTTTCCAGCTGGGATAGAAAATCAACGTGCAAAGTTAAGTGATTTTCCGCAGACCACACAGCAAGTGATTAGTATCATGGGGATGAATTAATCTTGGGTGCAAATCCATAAAGATTAATGGAGCTCTAACAGGGATTAATTTGGCCCATCATCTCTAAGGATAGCAAAACCAATTAGGTGATGTCATTAATCTTCTGGTTAGTACAGGACTGTTTCTTAAGCAATACTGAAAGAGAGGTAATAGAACAGGAATGACCAAAGGAACCACTAAAATGCATGAACTGGCCATTCCTTGGCAGAGGATTCACAGCAGGAGCCTTAAATAGTGCCAGCAGCCCTGATGTTCCCTCAAGCTCCCATCCCATCTGAGATGCTCTACAGCAATCATTTGTTTGAGGATTGGAGAGTCAGACCAGATTTCAGTCACTGATTAGGTTTACATCTTTTCTTAGGGCAAGACTTCCATGAAACTGATTTGGAGTCAAATGGATTTATTGCAGCCCTGGGATCTCCAACTCTTTGGAAAATACAAAGTTGTTAATACCCAATGGAAAGTAGTACTGGAAAGATTAATGAATTTTAAAACTTCCACTTTTGGCCTGACAAAATGTGAACTATCCCATTAGAAGTAAGTCTACAAGAAGGAAATATTGCAAAATATGTATAATTGACATGTTCTGAGATTCGAAAAAAAATTTCCATATTCATTTGTTGGGACAATGCAAAATTTCCCATCTTAAATATCAAAGATGTTCCTGATGCTTAGAAAAGGGTCAAAACTGTCCCACAGCAGAGAATGATCTTCTGTTTGCCTCAGAAATTTTATTTTAAAGGGAGGGTAAATTAGACAGAAAGTTTTTTGTTAAAGGGTAATCACCAGCTGTATACATGCATACAAAGCAGAGATGAACAGAACAATGAAAACTATGGCTTCCAGACCATGGTTGATGGTATTTGTGGAAAAAGAACATCTGTGTCATTGGCAAGGTCTAGCATGAGGACATTGAATAGGAGATAGTGAATTTGTGCCCAAAAGTTGTGTGCATTACCTAATAGGCCTGGTAAAAATGTTCCACGGGGACTTTGAAAGCAAAACTTGGCAACAGTGAGATCATTAAAACCCTACTGCATAGAAGACCTCATTCAAAATGTAACAATATGTAGTGAGATTTTCATTGTTATTAGGAGAAAAAATATTCTAGCTGTAATAGGGATCTTCCCATCAATAGTTCTGCCTGAACAAGAGTTTCACGCCTGAGATCTCATAGTCGGTGAAATGACTTAAAACTCCTTTCATGAGGATGTTCTTGGATAAATTAAAACCCCTTTCCTCATTTTATGTAATGTAGGAGTTCAAATGAGGTGACATACTCAGGCTGATGGTATGGCTCCCTTTAGGAGGGAGGACACCATGATGCTGTAGAGAAGCAAGGCTTTGGGGGGCAGGGCTTTCCAGCTTCCTTCCCACCCCAGTCCACTGAGCACTTTTTAGGAATGTGATGACATACTGCTGCATCCATCCATCTATGAACAAAGGATGCTAAAAAGAGACATGGAGTAAGCACCGAATCAGAATATGAAAGAAACTTGAATTTTGGCAGAGTGACTTGAGTATAGAAGATGAAGTGAGGTGGAAATGTTTCAGAGTCAGTGCCAATAGTATGTCAGCATAAACGCACTTAAGAGTCAGTACTTCTAAATACTGATGCTAATTAGCCTAGAAATTGTGATATGGAAAATTTCGTCAGCCAAAAGCAGTAAATAGATGTACCAGGGAGTGTTCCTACATGGTATCATCTATGTTTCAGAAGGGCAATGAAAACAACAGGAAATGTGCTTAAGAAAAAGCTGTCAAATTAGGCCCATAATATATAAAAAGATAAAAGAATGTCCATTTTAATATCTTCCTTTGACAGATAGATCTAAAGAAATATTCTGAGAAATGTTCCGATACAAGCCTATGTTTCCAGAAGGCCTTTCAGACTGTAAAATGAAAATGTTTCTGTCTCACTCTTTGTTTCTGACAACTGTATTCGGTGATTATTAGAGGATGAAGCAATAAAAATATACTTTTTTCATAAGTAGCTATTATATTGAACATTATAATTTCTAGGTAAAAAGAAAATTCTGAATCTAGACAGTTGCATTTCAGTAGACTAGCCAGCTTAATGCTAGTTTTCCTTTTAAAAAATAGACCAGCTTAATCATTAGTGATTAGGACAAATGGGTAGTGACCACATCATCCTTTACCCAGACTTTCTAATATGCAAATATACCTGCAACACAGTGCTGCAAGCGCAAGGCTGTGTAAAACCAGCCAGATAGTAAATGTAAAACTGTGCAAAAGTTATGCAAAACAAGTGCAGTAAATGTAAACCAGTTCAGGCTTTCAGCTCTGGTATAGCTGGAGTAGGATTCGTGTACCTTATCTCATCTTCTGCAGCTCGTGTTTGTTGTAGAAACAATATAGCAACCAACACAGCATCACAGATATTAGCTCCAGGCAAATAAACTTATGTAGAAAACCATATTGAGTGTTCAGGTGGACAAAATCAATACTTTAGTGCTGTAGTTAATACCACAGTAAAAATACCCAACATGCAAATCCAAGTTGCTTCATAAAAAGTAACTCCCCACAAACAATTACAGCCCATCTAGTTTATATGTCTTTGTTGCCCTACTTTAAACATGTGTCAGTAATAATTTATGAGAGAAGATGTATGCATATTCATAGTAACTACTGCTTCACAAGTCCAGTTGCAGTAAAGCTGAAAGATCTTGGAGAATATCAGTAAGAAAAGTAGTGATGGCGACGGCTTCTAGGCGCTACGGAGCAGAGCGAAGCCCGGACTTTGCCCTGTAAACACTGTGTTAGGTGTTTGCTGACCATCTGATTGGTACGGCGATGGCTGATTTCACTGGCAGTTAGCTACAGGCATCCCGAAATGCATGTATTTATGGAAAAGCTTTTTATGTTCTAGTTTGGATATATTTGCTGCTATTCAGAGGTTTACTGGGTTCTTTTTTCCAGACTGCAAGCACAATAATGGAAACAATTATTCATTGGCTTGTGTACGCATTTAGTGCTATATATGGATTGTGGACACAAATGAAAAAGTTGGCTTATATCAGTGGAGATATGTCATCTCACACACAGCATAGGAGAACAGACTCCTTGTGAGTATGTGAAATCTTTGTGGTCATTTTCACATACCCATTTTACTTCCTATTTACAGCAAATTAGCAGCAAATTAGCTCCTCACCATGTCCTTGCAAAGAAGCGGGAGCTTCAGCTGTGGTGGCAGCTTGCCCTCTTCAGAGCTATCAACTCAATCACTTGCTACCATCCCACAGCGCCGAATGTCACCCTGAGGAACGTAAAAAACTCATTTCTACCAGCAAGCATCCCTTAAAATATTTTGGAAGACAACACCAGTCCAAAGCAGATGGTACAGGCCTGCCCCTGCCATCTCCCTAGGGAAGGTACCACGTTTTGGAGGGAACACAGATGCAGAGCAGCGTGTGCAAGGGGACTAAAAGGGCCCCTCTCTCAGAAAACAGAATATAGGTGTCCCAGCAAGTCGAGCTGGACACAGTCCCCTTGCTTCCAGCACACCCCTGTCAAGGGGGTAGATATGAAGCCGAGACAGACCAAGCTGTGAAGTACGCCCCACAGAGTCAGTGTCCTGAGAGCATGAGCAGCTGGTAAATCTGATTAAAGGAGATGGAAAAACATCCTGAGGATGACACAGCCCACGGCAGAAGATCAGTGTGCAGTAAAAGCCAGAGAAGCGCCCGGGCACACGCATGGCTCAGTGTCAGTACCAGAACACGTGCAGGAGGCAACCCAGAGTGACTGCTCCCTGCACAGCTTTGCGGTACTCACCACAAGCCGCCATCCTCACCTCCCCAGGAGCCTGGCATGCTGGAGGTTCCCTTCCCGCACGTGCTGGGCAATGTGAACTCCAAGAGTATGAGTAAAAGTAGTATCATTTATCCACATATAGCCATCATATCTTTATTTTGAACAAAGAACCCATGAGGATGGATTCCTCATGCAATCTGTTACAGACTACAGGCAATACCTGACCCAGGACCTTTTCAAAGATGTTTGTTAGAAAAGAAAAATATCTGCTCTTCCACAAACCCGGGCATTCAGCCTGCCAGCCGGATAGTTTCAGATAGCTTCAGAGACCTCACTGTACTTCTGTCTTTCAATAGCTCCTGGATGCCTGACACAGCCCTACGCGTGGCTTGTGCCAGGATGTGACTTAACGGATCTCCTCCATCTTCAGTGTGCGTGAGCCCATTCCACAAGAGCAAGCGTAACATTTTTGTAAAGCTCTCTCTGAACAAAGCAGCCAGCTCCAGAAGCATCTTTCTACCCGGGCTGTCTCAGCTGCTCACAGTTAGTGAGTCACATGCTCTATAATACAGCGACGGGGCTGTCAGAAGGGGTTTTGGAACCTGTGCTCGCCGTGCAGAGCCCAGGTTTGATGCATGCATAATTCAGGTAATACCATTTGCTGCTGTGATGTCAATCGCCGGACTCGGGCAGCTTTGTGGGCTCGAGTGCTGTGAAGGGAAGGAATGCTGCGGGCATCGCCCGGGTGCTGCAATCGCTGACAGCACCTCCCGGCATTGTACCTGCAGACCACAAAGTCACAAACAGCGGTCCCTGTGCCCTGGTATGGGACAGCTGGTATTTCTGGGGCTGGGCAGACATTTTTTAAATCTGGTTTTGGTGCTGCCAAGCTGTACAATGCAGGGAGAAAGACAATACAGCTATTTAATCTATGTAGATTAATCTCTGCATGAACTCCAATCCCGGATTTTCTTGCTGGATCTCAGGATGGGGATTACTTTTGTTAGCTAATGAGTAACATAAAAAGGTCTACAAGTCTACTACTTAGGAAAAAGAAATATATTTAAAATCAGGTATTTTGATTACTTGTTTTTTTCCTTACTGACTGAAAGTACAGTTATGTATAATCTCAAGCTAGTAAGCAACAAATCCTTTCTTATTAAAGTAACTTAAACCACTAATGGCATTATAGCTTGCTTTAGATTTGTGGTCCTTTTTTTACTGCCACCTGTCTACTTTCCAGACTGTACTGAAGGAAAAGAAAAGCTATTTTCTCTTCTAAACTCACACTAAAATACTCGCCATGAACAGGTAATACTTAAAAAGAAGCAAGCCTATGAGGTCTTCAGAGCTCAGCACTGAGAATGAGTTTTCTTGCGGCGGTATGGTATTTAAAATCAGACAATACAGAAACAGATGCTGTCTTACAGTATCATATCCAGACCACAGAAAACATCATTGCAGTAACCCTGTCTACTCACTACTTAACACCGAGCCACCATCACACTTAAGGAAAATTAATTACTTTGTAGATGGAGTTAAAATCCCAGCTGTTATAAAATACAAGGTAATCCTCATGTCAACGGCAACCTGGAATTAAGTAATGGAAGAAATGAGTGACCTGCACAGAACTCTGGTGCTCCACTGTGGTCTGCCTGGGCCGGTTCCTCGGGGATGGACTTCATGTTCCTCAGCGAAGCCCCCGGAGCAGCTGGTGGGTTATGTCCGGGACTCAAAGGGCTCTGCATGAGAGGCAGCTGGGTGCCTTATCTTCTTTTTATTTATGTGAAGGTTACAATGGCAGCAGACAGCAATGCATAGACGCTAAATTAATTAAGCTGTTTTTAAGCCACAGCATTAAGGTGATGTCATAAGAACCCGCTTAGGATGGCAAGGTCACTGGAAAGGGAGAGTACACATCCTGCAATTAAAAAAAATGTAGTTTGGAGGGTTTGCGTTGGATGCCTTGTGTGGACTTGTCAATCTGCTTGTTTTCAAACCTGGTGCCACCTGGAAAAGTACTTTTTCTATCCATTGAAATATCCAACAGCATCTCTGATTTAAACAGGAGAAGAGCTGATACACCTGCTTCAGCTGTGAGCAGCACACATCATATACCCAGAAATGCATAAATTAAATATATTTGGAAACACGTAGAACTGGGAAAATATTTTGACACAAGATAAAATAGTTCATATAATTTATGCCAGACTGAGTTTGTGTTTGCATACACACGTGCTCAGATAGACACGTCGGGCAACCAGAAATCTGCTCAGCTTACTGCTTGCATTGACATGGCATTACATTCCCATTTGGCATTGAGAGTTTGATTATGTTGTACAACTGAGCCTGAGATTTTTTTCTCTATTCCCTAAGTCTTGTAAAAAGACTTTTCTTGTCTTTACAACGTTTTCTTTCAAGAAAAGAATTTCTTGTAAAAATCAAGAACAGCAACAATTAATTTTTATTTTATTCATAGCCTTACAAAAAAAAAAAAAAAAAGAGAATCTAACAGAAGAAATAAAGCAGATGCTGATGCACTGCAAGCTCTTAATGATGCTATTGCTTCATTGTGAAATATTTCTACTACGACATGTTGAGCATCTGAACTGTAGCCATAATCCTCTCATACAGAAGCCTCTTCTACAGCTCGTACAGAGTAAGTGCAAGCCTGTGTCTTCAGCATTAATGGAATTAGCTGAAGTGAGTAATGCTTTGTGTATCCTAAGGCTGTGATCCTGTAAACGTGGTAAAAAGATGGCAGTGTTGGTTTTTCTAAGCAGTCAGTCCCACACGAGGTGAAGTGAGTCAGAGCGTTCGAGATGGATGGGCAGCGCTCAGAAAGGAGCTTTTGTTCCTTGACTCCTGTCTCTAACAGTCACAGTGAAATCGTCTCTACCATCTACCTATTAGCATCAGCAACAGTGGGGCTATTTGTGTGAGAAACACAACTATAAGCAAAGGTCACACAAGGAGACTCTTAAATCAGGATCTTTTTTTTGTACCAAGCTTAAAATGACCGCACTGGTGACCCACCACTGCCTCCCACAAGGAAAAGCTAGAGGCAGCTAGAAACACAGATGGGGATCAATTTGTCACTGAGAGCTTTACAGTAACAACTATTTATCCTTGTCTGCAGCATTCATACAAACAACTGGAGAGAAACATTTCTATTCACTACATGGCAGTCTCCTACCCTTTCTTTGCCTGATAGCTGTTACTTGTAATTGCAGCAAGAATAATATCCTGAGGGCTTTATGCTGATCTGCTGGATTTGAACATCAGCCTCTCAACTTACAGCCTCCGTATCCCCCACCGCCAGATGACTACACACTGTTCTGCTAGCCAATAAAAGCTTATGAAACAAGCTGAGACCTGCATAGATTTTACCACCAATTTCATACAAGGAATTGAACGTAAAATCCACTTGGCAATCATACAAAACCGGAAGGCAGACGAAATAGCTCAGTTCCTCTCTCGATGCCACGGGGCACATTTTGTCCCGATTTGTGCGTGGTACAGCAGCACTGCAGGCAGTGAGCTGTGCGGGGCCCGAAGCCGGGCAGCGCGTGGCAAAGAGCGGCTGTGCTCTCTTAAGCATTCTTTCCTGTAGCATCTCAGCGTTTCTCAGTGCTCGGAGGTTATACACTAGCTATGCTTCAATGGTGCGGAAAAGCACTTTCCATTCAAAGTGAATAGTCATCAAAGTAATAGAGAAAATTGTTAAGTGCTGTCAATGGAGACATCTTTGCCTTTTTTATAGATGCGTTAATGGAATGCCCTGCCACAAATCATAAGGGGTTTGCAGCCTGTTACTTCCAAATGGTGAATATAATGATAAAAACAAATAGTGTGCTACCCACTGGTTTCCGTTATTCAGATAAATTATTGGATTAAATCATGATCCCCAGGGCTAAAGTCAAAGGATTTTGCCCAGAGCAATGATTAGGATATCAGAAGATGCAATCTCCCTGATCCTCGCAGGGGAGCTGAGGGGAAGCATGGGAGCAGGGGGTGGCAGCACAAAGGGTGCCTGAGCACCCCCACCCTACCCACCATGTGAGGATATATGTTGGAAGAACGAACTTCTGCATGGACACACACACACACACGCACATATATATACCTATATGTCTGTGGGCACTGCTGCACAGCGAAGCCAAGGGCACTCTGAGCCCTGCCCATCCATACAAGGAAGCCCAGCATTGCTCCATATGGATTTTTAGTGGCTCCTGTGTAGTGCTTCACAGTTTTCTTGAGGTAAAAGGCAAAGGAAACATAGACACTGCTGCTAAAAATAGCCAGTTATGCCCTCGATGATTCATTTGTTGGTGGGGAGTACCCATAAGTGCCTCTATCTAAACAGTCTGCTCTCTAGCTCAGTATCTCCTGTGCCAGCTTGTATATGTCTCTCCAGTCTTGTTCAGTCTGTTTTCCTATGGGTTATATCTTCTTTAGCTAAATATATTAGGACAGTCTATTTATCTCCCTCCATGGCAGCAAGATTCAAGCATGACTTCCTCCTGCTCTAGGAATTTCATAAATAAATCACTGTCTATTATTTCCCTGGGAGCATATAGCATTGAAAAAAACCAACCAAACAAAAACAAACAAACAAACAACAACAAAAACCACCAAAAAAAAGCCCAGACAAAACCAAGGAATCATTCCTTTCTCAGGTTAGATATGTTGGAACAATAGTAAAAACAGGAATATGCTGATACAGACCTCTTTGCATTGTTCTGATTTATACAAGTAATAAATAATTGTGCTGAATGACTTCTCGAGGTACAGCAAAAGAAGGCTTCACGTGAGAAAGAAAGCTTTGTGTGATTTAACTCCCCCTCCTCCCAAACATACCCACTCAGGGTGATGACCAGGATTTAAATCACAGTCCTGTAAATTGCCATGGATTGGGAGAAAATGAAATTGGGCCCTTTGGTGACATCCTTGTAGTGCAAGTGGCTGTTTATGAATGTATAACTGAGCTTATTGACAGGCATTTTGAACCTGAAACAGGCTTTGTTTAGAGCTGTTGGATTTTTTATTACCTGTTACAATATCACTATATTTCTGGAACTATCTCATGCTTTTTGTAAGCAATACCCTACCCATCACTAACAACCCCTAGGAAGAATGAGGCAACAAGATGCTTCTTCAATTGCACTATGGGATTCTTTATGTCTGCTCCAATGCAAAGGAGAGGTAAATCAGAGGTGGTTTAGCTCAGACAGCGGGGCAATGAATGTATATTGATGTTACTGACATGAGCCCCAAACACAGAGAAGCTAAAACCTGCTTTTCCTCCAGAGCATCCCTTCAGCTGCACATGGCTGAGTCAGGCCTTTCCCAGGAGTGAAATCATCACTCGCTACTCGGGGTGCCCATGAGCACCAGGTCTAGAGGGAACAAATCTGGGGTGATGGGATTAATGCCTCTTTCTCTTTTTCTTTCTTTCTTTCTTTCTTTCTTTCTTTCTTTCTTTCTTTCTTTCTTTCTTTCTTTCTTTCTTTCTCTCTCTCTCTCTCTCTCTCTCTCTCTCTCTCTTTCTCTCTTTCTTCTAATGGGATCTCATGTTTGACATCTTTTATCTTCTTATGCTGGGACTTGCTGAAAACCAATAAAATATAGCTGGTTTTAATTTTTGCTGCTAGGGGTCATTTTGCGAGGTATTTAAGTTGCAGCAGGATAACTGGGGAATAATAAATAAATCCCTTGGGTAGTGATACTTAGTTACCAAATATTTATTCTTCTCACTTTAGACAAGCCACGTAACCAGATTTTAATGTCATTATTTTTTTTGGTACAAAAGAGTATTTTCTTCATATATTCACTGATATTAGTTGGCAGTCACCTTTCTTATTTTTCTCTGTAGACACAATCTGTCTTTATTAGGAAATGTCATTACCACTGACAAAGGCAGTGATTTCTCTAGGCAGTCTGCACATAATACTACATGTCCTTATTGGAGCACAACAAGAGACACCGGCATATTTGTCTTCCCATTTGTAAAAGTTTCATAGAATCATAGAATCACAGAATGGTTTGGGTTGGAAGACACCTTAAAGATCATCTAGTTCCAACCCCCCTGCCATGGGCAGGGACCCCCTCCACTAGACCAGATTGCCCAAAGCCCCATCCAACCTGGCCTTGAACACTTCCAGGGATGGGGCATCCACAGCTTCTCTGGGCAACCTGTTCCAGTGCCTCACCACCCTCACAGTAAATAATTTATTCCTAATATCTAATCTAAATCTACCCTCTTTCAGTTTAAAACCATTACCTCTTGTCCTATCACTTGTAATCAGTCCCTCTCCAGCTTTCTTGTAGGCCCCTTTTAGCTACTGGAAGGCCATAATTAGACCTCCCCGGAGCCTTCTCCTCTCCAGGCTGAACAACCCCAACTGTCTCTGCCTGTCCTCGTAGGAGAGATGTTCCAGCCCTCTGATCATCTTCATGGCCCTCCTCTGGACCTGTTCCAACAGGACCATGTCTTTCTTGTACTGGGGACCCCAGAGCTGGACACAGTACTCTGGGTGGGGTCTCACAAGAGTGGAGCAGAGGAGGAGAATCATCTCTCTTGACCTCTTGGTCACACTTCTTTTGATGCAGCCCAGGATACAGTTGCCTTTATGGACTGCGAGTGCACATTGCCAGGTCATGTTGAGCTTCTCGTCCACCAACACCCCCCGAGTCCTTCTCCTCAGGGCTGCTCTCAATCCATTCTCTGCCCAGCCTGTTGTTGTGCCAGGGATTGCCCCAACCCATGTGCAGGACCTTGTTGAACCTCATGCTGTTCGCACAGGCCCACCTCTCAAGCCTGTCCAGGTCCCTCAGGACACATCCCTTCCTTCCAATGTGTTGACCGCACCACACAGCTTGGTGTTGTCAGCAAACTTGCTTAGAGTGCACTTGACCATGTCTCTGACAAAGATGTTAAACAGTGCTGGTCCCAATATTGACCCCTGAGGAACACCACTCATCACTGGTCTGCACTTGGACATTGAGCTGTTGACCGCAGCTCTTTCAGTGTGACCATCCAGCCAATTCCTTATCCATCAAGCAGTCCATCCCCAAACACCTCTTCCAACAGCACCTTCATGATCCATACTGCGTATGCTTTGACTACACACATCACGTTAGTAAGGCAACATTGGTGAACTTGTGTTTTATCTCTGTTTTCCCTCAAAGTCCCAGCATGAACAGTTCCACACTTGAAGAGGAATGCTGCTGGCTCCCAGCAGCCAACAAGCACAGCAAGACTCATGTGCTGTGGCTCCCTCTGAATGAGTAAGCAGCTGAAAATAATACTGCTTACATTTTCTTTGGCAACAGGGGTTATAGACAATATTTATCCTCCCTTTCAAATTTTCTGTGAACCAACTAGTACAAGATCACAGCTAACATAACTGAAATACAGACTGTAGTTTGCAGTGCTGCAGCTGACTTCATCTCTGATGAACCAGCTTTGAAGTACTGATAAATTAATCCGTGAGATATTCTGCTCTCTTATGTGTAGTAGTGGATTTTGCAGCTAGTGTTTCTCTTTTTATGTAATCTGACCCTATCTTGGTCCTGCTCTTAATGCTCCTCACTATCAGCCAAGGCATTAATCTCTAGACTGTGTCCTAAATCCATTCCTGGAAAGGCAAAGGAAGTCTGGGTTTCAATGCTGTTTTTCAGTTCAACCAGTATATGCCATAAAGATTATGTTTGTGTAAGACACAACAGGACAAAGATACACTTGTCAGTTGGTGTGTCTTTGGATCAAACAATTTAAAAGAAAAATAATAGATGAGATCTTGAGATTTTAGGAACCTAAATTCAGTCCTAACTGTAAGTCCAAGCTAAGCTCCCAAAAATCAATGACAAGATTTGAATGAGGAATGAGACAGAATCAGGGTGATTATTTCCAGACATAACTGCAAACTACCTCCAGGCATCTTGCAACTGATAATTTCTGCTTGCAGCAATGACACATAGCACTATTGAATGGCCTTCGGGGGTTTGTGCTTATTCAGTGGTGAGCACTTGGAGTACCGACACTGGGATTGATTTCCAAGTGGTGTAGTAGCAGGCTGCCCCACTGGAGGGCATTAGGAGGAAAGAGCATTGGCTGGGAAGAGAAACAGACTCAAGCAGCTCCAATAGAAAAGAACAGAACTAGAAATCATCTGTGAATACGGCCCTCAAATCTAGATTATTAATAGCTGCAGAATGGATCTCCTTTAAACCTTCATTGGACCAACCAATGGACCTTCATTGTCCAAGTCCCCAAAATGAACTCTCTAAACTCTGATCTCTCAACCTCATGTGACAGTTTTGATGTTTACAGTAAATGAAATTTTTCTGATTGCTGCTCCACATGTTTGGCACTTTAGCAGTGAGTTCTTTACAAATAAATAAGATAATGATTGGATGCTTTTTTTATATATAATTGTTAAGTGAATAAGGGCACCTTTATTTCCTCCCTTTCCAGAAAAAGAAATAAAAACTTAAAAGCCTTGAAAAAGTCAGACTTTTTTCCATCTATCATGAAACACAGGCCAGTACAGGCTAGCACGCAGAGCAGAAGGAGGATTAACGTCCAGGACTGCAGACAAGCCAAGTAGGGCTGAAGCTTGGCAGAAGACCAGCAGTCCTTCCCTGCACAGCATCGCAGGGAAAAGGTCGAGGGCTGTCATGGAGGGTCTAGTACTGATTTCTACACCACTTCCTAAATGCTTCTCCACACCATCTGGTCACAGCATCCCAGCCCAGTTAGTTAGGACACTCTCTGCTAAAGGATTTGAATCCTCTCAAGAAGCTGTAGGATAAGCACTAGTGCTTATCTGCTCAGCGATGCCAGGACCTAGGCATTTGTGAGTACGCACAGAAGCGGCAAGTTGGGCTGAAAGACCTGACCTGGCACTTGTATTGGAGCTCTATCACTCACGGTACGATTTGAGACTCAGGTACCCAAAGCTTTGCTCCTTCCCGGGAACCCAAGGTCTCTGTGGGCCTGGGGTGGCTTAGCAGCCTGTGATTCACTCACGAACCATGGAAGACCTCAGAGGCTACGTTCCAGCTGTCCCGTGAGATCCAGGCTGGGACACGGGCCAGCTGGGCTACCCTGTGCCACTGACTGGAGCAAGGTCTAAGTATCACTGGAAATGGGCCTCTGTCCTTATTCAGGGGAACCTGCCTTTCATTTCACGTTTTATATCTGAGTAAGGGCTCGAAAAACCCAAAACAAAACCAAAATAATGATTGGATTCATTAACTATTAATCCTATTCATTACTAGTATTTCTACAGTAGCATTTGCATGCGTGGAACTTCAGTACGAATGAAAACACATCCCTCCTTCACGTATCTTACAAGTTCATTTATATGCAATGTAGCTTGTCAAGAGACAGCAAACAAAAGACCTGGGAGGAAGAGGATTTACTCTGAATAAGCCGATAGCTACAAATGATTCTGAATCATATCGGAATTAAGTGACTTAGTGCCTCTAATGCCACTGGCACTGCTGCTAGCCTTGACACTGGTGAGGGACTTAATCTAAGAGGCTCTTTTGATTTCTCAGAGGCTCCTAATGGTTAATTTTCCATTCCTTTTCCTTTTTTAATTTCTCCTTCTTTAGGACTCATCAGACAGAAGGGCTGATGTGTGAAAGGATCTAATCTAGGCTAATCTTAGGTTATGACAGGCAGGAGATAGAGGAACAAAAGAGGAGCAGGACAGAAAAAGTATTTTGCAGTTCAGCTGATCCACTATTTGCTAATTGCAATAAATATGATAGTGCTCAGAAGCTCCTAATGAGCTTATATAAAGCATTTTAATGGGTTAAACATCGTGTTTAAAAATAAAAATGTCCTTAATAATTCCAGATTAAAACAGAATGAAGTTTGAATACCCAATTAATTTTTCCCCCTTTGAGCCAGGGTTGGAACTGTATTTCACAGAACTCAGCCACCAAAAACAGACGGGGCTTTATTCTGCTGCGTTCAGGCAGGAGCACACCTCCATCGTAGGAGGGGGGACAGCACACGGATGCCCCAGACAGTGCTGGACCCGCAGCTGCAGCGATGCGGCGGGGCCACGTTGCGCTCACCGGGCTGCCAGGCAGCTCTCGTTAGCTTTGGCCCAGCCTGGGGCTCCTGGGACGGCAGCTCGGGGGGGTTGCACAAGGGTTTGCCCCCCAGCATGGCAGCTCTGGGGCTTGCATGAGGATTTCCCCCTGCCCAGCATGGCAGCTCTTGGGGATGGCATAAGGGTTTTTATCCGAGGACAGCAGCTCTGGGGGTGGCGTGAGGGTTTTCCCTGGTTTTTCCCTGCCCTATGCAGTGGGGCCGTTGCAGCTCCACCAGGACCAGCCCAGGGGTCTGGACACAGCACCAGATCACACTGTGCAGCTTCATTTTCTCGTTTTAGTGCATGACTTAAATGTTTCCATGTTTAGATTACAGGCCTTTCAGAGCAGAGTTTAAATCCAGAGCAGTGACTATGTTGAGTTTAACCGAAACTGAAGGAAAGAGCCCGTGGAAACTTCTTCACAAAGAAGTTTTGTAAATAGTGGTTTGATACTATGGTGATGGGTCCTTAGAACTGCTGACTCCATTTTTCTTTCTGTTCAATCCCTTAGTTTTCTTCCAAACATGCAAATCTTCATCCTGTCCTACATGGCAGTGTTGATTGTGCATTTTTATGCATTAAACAGGTGCCAAGGAAATCATACTTAGAGAATTGCGGTGCTGGACCTACTTCCCAGCTGAGCCTCTCACAGAAAGTGTGGGAGGGGGCCAAACGCATCTACTTGCCTTGGTATCTCCAGGGGTCTCTGGATGTGCTCATTTACCCTGGGTCTTGGAAAACCACAAAGGATGGTCCAAATGTGAGAAGGGTGAGAGTGCAATGTGTCTTGCCCAAACAAGAAAATCCATTCACAGACTGAAGGGCTCAGGTATGTTGCTGCGTGGAAGCAACGCCAAGGATGTGTTTGAGGTTATGTCCTCTGCTGTTCACAGCATCTGCCTCCTTGGTGCTGGCCCTGCAGCCCTGCGAGGATGAGCCCTAGGATGGACCTGCTGCTGCCTGCTGTAAGAGGAGCTGGACCATGCTAGCAGCCTGAGCTTGGCCTGTGGATTACAGGGTGTCTGATCCCAAAAACCCCCTGGGCTTCAGGCCACAATCACCACAACTATCTTCTGGTAGGTGCAGCCGCTTGCTAGCATTTGAAGCATCTGAGCGTATCTATTCCCACTTACCAGAAAGACACTGCAGCAGATTTAGTGGCCTTCTGCATTTACTATCTATCAAATTCTCTTCTCCCAGGTGTAAAGATCTTCTCCTGTTTTATACTGAAGAAGCAGAGAAAATAAATCCTTCCAAATAGCCCACAATCTGGATGACTTCACCAGAAGCAAGAACTTAGACCATGATAGAAGGATTACTGTTGCCACATATCATTATCTGGGGGAGGACAAGCCCAATGCACTGGAAGCTTTGTAAACATCTCAGACTACTTAGGGAATCTGCAACAAAAGCTGAAATGCTTGAAAATGTCTTTGTCCTCAGCCGTGCATTTCCCAAATGAGTATGGACAAATTTGGGTCTGGAGCAAGTCCAGTGAGCATGATGAACTACCACTAAAGAAGAGCAGAGACAATTGTTCTGTGCTACCCCTTCTTTCCTGAAATGATGCAATATCTCTTAAATTCAGTGAGAAAAGAGGAAAAAAAAAAAAAGCCTACTCAATATAATGACAAAAGTTTGTTCTGATTTCCTCTGCCTCCAAGCCTGCTGGGCACAAGTCTGTGTTCCCTATATACTGCAGTGTCCTGGCCCAGCAGATTGAGCGATTTATTCTGTTTTCTGTTTACTTCTTTTTCCAATCTCTTCCATAAGCCAAAGATAAAGCCAGTACAGCTCCAGCTGTACTTTTGAACCCGTGTTTAAATGGGGTAGAAATAAATCTTAATGAGATTGTCCAGCCCTATTACCTTAAGTAGTATACCTCAAATGAACCCTGCTAAAGGCTGTAATTCCCTTCTGAGATTTCAGTGACATGAGCCAGTGGCTCATATTTCACTATTGTGGTTTGGGTCATCACCAGATAATTGGTAAAATTCCACCTTTATTGCATAAGAATTGGATAAACTCGCCTTTATTAAAGATGTGAAAACAGTAGAAGATGCTTTCCTCTATTAAGCACAAAGAAATTTCTCCTTCACACCAAGCAGAAAGTTACTTTCACATTTCTACTTCACAAATATTCAGATGCAAAAGCTTTAGTCTCATAAATGCTTATTATTGGTATTTTGATGATTTCTATTCCATCTCTGGATAAAACCAAGGTATTTTGCCAGGACTTGCTGCTGGGCAGAGGGAGGAAGGCAGCAGCAGATGGGCAGGACTGGAAGAACCAAAGGAGGGCCAGAGAGGTCTCAGACTGGGCATCTCTGGGGAGCACCACACTGCAGCGCAGACACCACTTATTTAGGATCTTGAGAACCACATATGCAGTTGAAGAGAGACAATTTTTAAGACGTACTTGCCTAAGGTAATATATAAGAAAGAAAGGGGTGGTGCTAAGTCTTTGGAAACCTGCAGCAGCATCCTTCAGAGCACAGGACACATGCCCTTCACACAAAGGAGCTCTAGTATGTAGCAAGGAGAAATTAGTCTTCCTAGCCCCAGCCCACTTGGCTGTGCAGTAAATGGGATTTTTAGATCACATTGTCCCCATAGCAGTCAATGTGTAACCCACAAAATGAAGGTCCAGAGGAGAAATATCTCCTCCTTGTCTAAATTTAGCATAAGGGCTTGGAAATACAGAGAAGGCAGCCAAGCATCATGAGTAGCCAGAGAGTTTAGACAAGGAAGATAACTCAGTTCTGCTAAGTGGCTTTTGGGAAATAATGGAACCATAAATAAGAATCTAATAACCTTTTACTGAACTGAAGTTAACCCTCAGTTCTGGGCAGAAACCTAGGGCTATCCCTGACCGTAAACCGAGCTCAGTAAATAATTAGCCTTCCTGATGATTTTTTGCACCTTTCGTAAATATCTGATATCTGATCCACACACAGAAATCTGAGCACGTAAGGTTCTCCATGGGCTCATCAGATGCTATTAACTGCTGAGAGGAGAGGTCTGGGACTCATTGCGAGTGATTTGGCACAGAGGAACAAGGCCAAGCCTGGAGAAGCCGTACCAGAGAGCACCTGCCCACCTGCATTCGCTCCATGGTGTTCTCCAGGCAGCCGACTTGTGAAGAGGCTGGCCTGCGGCAAGGCAGTGCATCAAGTAGTGGAAAGCAAATTTGATCTCTCTGTGCTGGCTTGTCACTCCAAACAACTGCATTTGAGTTCGTTCCAGAGAATGCAGGTACTCTGAGTTGCAAAGACACGGCTGTTCGGGCAGGCTCAGGGCTGTGCTGGGATGGAGGCACGCCACAGCCTTGTCTTGCCCTTCATGTCAACTCATTAAATTGTCCAGTTGCCTCCGGTTCTCGTCTCTCCCTGCAGGCAGTTTAATTAATGAGGCAGATTGTCAATTGAGCAATCACCTCAGAACAAGGAAATCTTTACAGATTTGTCACTGTTATCTAGGATAACCCAGCTGCTGAACTTCATTAGGAAAAGGAAGCAAATGCTAAACATGCACTCAACTTTGAGGCACATTTCTGTGGGAGAAATTAAAACTAATTTAGGAAAACTAAGTATTTTCTAAGCCTGTATCTCCCCCTTAGACAAAACAGACATTCAGCTCCTGGCTACTGTTGTGTCTCACAGCCATGGAGTAGTGAGTTTTCTCGTGCATCTTGGGGTGTTCCTCTGCCTCTTCTCCCCTGCAGGTACAGCAAACCTTGGGAGTGAGGGACATGGCACAGGAATTGCTTCTGTCCTGCTGAGGTCCCAATGGCAGCATGAAGAGGGGAGATGCTCACGCTCAGGGTCTGATGGTCCTTCTGCATCCCCAGAGCCCAAAACCATGCTGAAGCCTCACTGCTGTGGGTCATGTTTGGATTGATCTGAGCAGTGAGGCTCCTTCAGGAGGTGGGGGAGACTCATCATTCCTCAGCAAATTGTGTCATCTGGCCACTTTTCAGTGGTAGTCTCCTTCCAGTGTAGTGGGAGAAGAGTGAAGAGCTGTTGTCTTGCTCCCCCTACTTTATAGGACATCAGAGTAGGCAGAGAGTAGTAAAGGACAGCAAAAAGACTCTTCAGCTACTTTATGTGCGAGGAGGCTCCCCAAAGATCTGAATAAACCAAATAATTGTAGGAGAGGAGTTTGCTGAGAAAACAAACACTCCTCCTGTGAAAAACTGTGAGCAGATTGAATGCTATCCCTGGAGTTTTCCAATTTTTTCATTAAATGACTCAAAATGAAAACACGCAAAAATGTGGTTGGTGTTTAAAAAGATAGTTTTTGTTACAGAAATATTATTCTCCAGCCTACACATGTGAGCACTGTGTGCCTCAGCCTGCCATATCTGTTCCAGACACTGCACATTCTCTCGCCTTTTCCCACATGATGCTTCTACCTATGCTTTAGATGTTTAAATACCTGACCAAAACATCTTTGAAAAAAAAATCCTCATTCTCTAGTAGCATAAGACTCCCCATATGTTGCTGACTGGGTGAAAACAGACGGTGCATTGACATCTTGACAACCCCAAAAAACTCATGACCCAAGAAACCTGGCTTTAGAAAAAAAAAATTAAAACAAATTTTATGAAGCTCATGATAAACATCAAAGAGTTGGCAGCACTAAGACAAATCAAACAGTTTAGGTGAAATTTCCCAGAGAAATTGCTTCCATTTCATCAGTGTACTGTCTGTTTTTGAACAGTTATGCCTGAATATACCATTTGGAATTTATGATGGATGCAGGAAATAATAGTTTCCTCCTCAAAATCCTTTCCACATGCAGTCCATATGCCTGCAGCACAGATGGATTGCAGTCTCATGCCTAAGTAAGTCAGATGGGTGTGAGGGGGCCAGCCGACCATTGTAGCAAGAGGATGAATGTGGGAGACTCTGACTTGGGGTAGAAGAGCTGTAGAAAATGACAGACTTAGTGTCCAGGGACAAGCTGCCTGTATCAGAGGTGCTTGTGTGCGAGGCTATCGACACCGTAGAGTATCTCCAAACAATTGGTAAAGTATCAAGTTGTTATTATAACAAGTATACTTGTTGCTAGAGATCTAATTATAAGGTGTCAGAGTATTTTGCATTTTATGACACATGCGTTTCCAATAAGCTGTTTATCATAACGTCACAGCTTCACCTATTGGAGATATCGAACATGGTAAAGAATGTAATTCCAGGAAGATCAAGGACGATTTCAGGCTAAGTCAGCTTGAAAAGAATTACTGGGAACTGGATTGCATCTGTGCCTCAGCTGCAGAGCAGCTCTCGAAAGGAGGAGAGCTACTCCACAGAGCAACTGTGGAAACCAAGCTTTTCACAAGTGGTCACTGATGGCATGTTCCTCATCTCCTCGTACTGGACCAGAGACCATGGATCTGATTTACAGACATGCCCCACACTCACAGCTGCCAATGAAGTTTGGATGAAATACGGCACTATGCTGGGTGCTCTGAAAGAAGTGCTGCTCGGCATCTCCGATTAGACACCCACATCAATGGGAACTGGTTTGGGCTTAATCTTGATGTGCCTCAGTCCCTCATATATAAACTCTGAATAATACCACACACATGGCTGTGACTTATTGCTGAATCATATCTAGCAATGTTTCAGTAGGGGAAATACGAAACATTCACTGAGTTTTAATTAGGTGCAAATATAAATAGGCTTCTATGAGCAATCATGCTGGGACAAAGTATGACTAATGCATGGTGCTTCCCACGCACCATGAGAGTGCTTTCTGGTGAGGTCTCACCCAGCAAACCTCAGCAGCCACACGGCTCAGGGCTCAGGCTGTCTGTCTTATGAAGAAGAACCGAGCTGACCCAACCACAGTCTGTGCCTATGGGACAGGTGGATAAAGGTTTTTCTGAGATTTTATGAGTTGTGATCCAAATTCATTGGAGTGAATGGAAAAGCTCCTCTTGACTCCAAGGGGTCTGGATCAGGGTCCTAAAATTCTTCCTTCCCCCAGAGAGTGGGAGATGCACAAATTGTAAGTTTAACCTGAAGTTAGGTCCTTCTTAATCTCTGTGGTATGATCAAGCACAACCTGAGGCCCTCAGCTTGCTGTCACCTTTGTAGATTTTTGAGTATCTGTGGAAAACACTTAGGTGTTTAGATGTTGCACACAGGTCTTTTTTGTATTCTTTTACTTCTTCCTTGTGTCAGCGAGGCCTCTTTAGGCAAGTTGTCTAGCTACAGGAGTTTTCACCCAACCCTGGCTTCAGGCTGGAGACCCCTTGCCTGGGTAGCTGGCTGCCTGCTGGGGTTGACACATTTGTACGACATATGGAGCTGCTGGTGTGCAGGCTCATTCTCTCATCAGAGCTTCTGGGGAGAAGCAGCAACGACTACGTCAATCTGAGTGAACTAGAAGAGCCGCTACTCACCCAAATATGCCCCAGCCAACAGTCAACAGTGGGGCTGCTCTCCCACCGCTGGTTGCTGCAGCAAGGGTTTTACCATTTCATGGTAGTTTTGTTAGTTACTGGGAAGTGTTCTGGGTGCGCTGTGGGATTGAGGGGTATTGGCAAAGCCATATCATATCCTGCAGCTCCACAAAAAGCACATCACAAAGGATAAGTGTGTATGGGTGCTATGTAGGCACCAAGGAAGTATATTTATTTGCAAAATAGGTGAAAACCATGTGAAATGCCAAGTTTGGCAAGCAGTGTCTATGGATTTATGAGGGCATTTTGGACCTAAACCTTTCAAACATCTCTCCAAACTCTACATATCATGCCCTCACACTAGCTGGCGTGGGTGAAAGCCTTTGCTCTTCCAAGGAGCACTGAAGTAATGGAAACATGAGCCATACGAACGGTGCTGAGAGCAGTGATGAGGTGCTGGGGAGTTCCTGCTCAGGTGGTGGGGAGGAGCTGTCTGAGATGAGCGAGCCATTGGCACATCTCTGAAATGCTCCTTGTGATCTGTGATGGAGAGAGCATTGTACTTTCCTAAATCTTCCTGGAATTTGTGGTGACTTCTCAAGGGCCACAGTCAATTTACTGAGCCCAATTTGGAGTCATCTGAATGAGGGCTTATAGAGACAGGCTTTTCTTCCCAAAATGATTTCTGTGATTGACAGACCGTGTGCAGAACCAAAGAGCAGCTCTGACCCGTCCCCACATGCCCCACTGACTCAACGGTGACTTCAGTTGCTCGCTGAAACCCAGGACCCCTCTGGGGAACTGACCCTGGGCACTGTCAACAGGTCCATGCCCAGCGCTTGGCATTTGTCAGGAGCCCATTCCTCTGCCCCAGAGTTTCTTTCCCATGAGGAAGAAAGCATTTGGGGCATCTTGCCAGTCTTTGAGGTGAGTTTTAGGGGAGGTTTGAGATCTAAGGGAAGCCTGAATGCTATGAGTTTAACTGCGGAAACCATTAATGAGTGGTGAGTGAGGAAGTAAGGAAAGAAATGACAGGGATAGAGAAGCAACTGAATACGTAGATGAAAGACTGGGCACTCACCGGGTTGGTGGGAGGGCAAACCGGGCATTTAGTTTGGAGTCTGAATGGCAAAATAAGGGAAGGGTGCCCCACCCTCTAAATTACTGCCTGTAAAACAGGTCTGTAGCAAGAGAGGGCTCCAGACAGCAAGAAGCAAATGTTAAATGCAATTATGGCTTCTAAATGCCGATGGCTTAACACAGACTATGATGGAAATGCTGCAGATGTTGTGAGGCATGGAGGAGAGGAGGAGAAAAAACACATCAGTTGTTTTTTTGCATGCCTTAAGTTACTGTAAACATAATGGAATAAGACTGTTCAGAAATGTGCTGTACAGCCTGTGCAAGTGCTATTACTCACAGATCCTGGGACACACTACAGCTTCCAAGTATTTCTACAGAAATATCCAGAAATATCTAAGCAAAATGCTCCTGTCATTGGGGGGGGCGAGGAGGAGGAACACTTGGGAACTATGTAGTATCTTCTGTATTTCCTTACTTAGATCCTTAACCAGCATCCTGGCTGCCAACTTTCATGTTCACTTCAACTGTCTCTAATGACTGCCTGAAAAAGCTCTCCTTCTTCAGCACTCTCCCTCAAAAAAAAAAAAAAAAAAAAAAAAAGAGAGAATAAATCTTCTCTTATACTCCCAGATACGATTTCAGTACATTTCTGCAAACTTAGACTTCTGGAAATGGGTGTTCATGTCTCTGCTAGCTCTAATACCCCCGACTTGCGGCCCCAGTAGCGCATAGTACACGTACTCACATTTTGCTTTAGAAACACGGTGAGCAGGCGCAGCCCCTGCCTGACAGCCAAATATTTAGCCTGGTCCACAGAAGGATGCCTCACCTGCTACACTTCAAATGCAGATGTTGAAGATGCCACCTAACCCTGTGCCTTTGCTCAGGACACTCCAGGAACATAGCTCCCACCTAACTGCTGCCAAGCCCTGGGGACAGGACACCTGTGTCCCACTGCTCCCACTCTGCCTGCACTAAGTAAACCTCCAAAATTAAGCACATGGACTCTCACGGGACACACACCGCTCAGTGTCACCGAGCCCGGCCAACCTAAATCACTTGTTGTCCCATGCTGCTGGACCCAGCACCAGGAGCCGGGACAGGGTTGGGGCTCCTGGGTCTGTGCTTGCTCCTCAGCAAAGTGTCCGAGGAGAAAAAGGGAGCTGGCAGCAGTTTGTCTTTCTCCTGTTTCCAGAGGTAGCAAACTTTGAAGCTGGTTTTGAGAAATAACTTTATGAGTAGCACACAGGGCTCGTACTACACAACTACGTACAGGTATCTTATGTTTGGCTGAGCTGGGCTGACCCCCTGTTGAGAACAAGCTTGGCCACAACAGAGAGCAGCTTCTTTTCCTCTTTGCTTTTCATGACAAAGAACCAGCTTTGCCATCTGTGGCATTTTACAGGTGAAAACGGGGAGAGTTGCTCCGAGCCCTCCGGCTCTCTCCCTTTCCCAGCACTGCAGCAACTGCTGCATGGATTTGAGAGGCCTCAGCTTTCTCCCAAACAAAAAAAAAAAAAAAGCACTTTTTTTCCCCACAAAATACCTGAGAAAGTGGGTGAGAAGTGACTATGGCTGGGCCACTGCAGCCTCACGGCTTTGAAAGCTGTGTTTGAACCTGGCGGTCCCTCCTCAGCAGGGAGCTGTTTGACCAGGGCTCAGCAGCCTGTGAAGCAGGTGAGGGCCGCACACAGGCGGTTTTAACTCTTTACGGACTGTCGGCTGAATGTTTTGGATCATGGGGCTGTCTTGAAAAGCCTTATGGGCAGAGACGGCTTTCCAGGTGTGCCTTTGGCACGCTCCCACCCCTGTATCTCAGCAGGGCTTGCTTCTCATCATAAATCTGCTTTGGGGAATTTTCTTGCAAAATGTGGATTCCTGAGGCACTAGAGACGTGCTTTTTTCCTTGTGCGTTTGCCTGACGCTCATGTTCCAAGAACTTTTTAAAACCTTAAAATATATTGATTGTTTCATTATCGTCCGTGTTTGCCCCTCCATGCACAGCCTCTGCTGTTCGACACACTGCTCCGACAGATGGGGGAGCAACAGAGCGGGTCGGCAGGAGAATTCCCAGCTGCCAAGAAAATTCTGGGATTTCAGTTTCATTTGCATCAAACTGGGCCAAGGAACACAGATATTATATTTGGTTTCATTTAACCCAAGCATTCAAAGAATTTTTGTCTTACTTCCCACTCAATTTCAGTTTTCAAAATATAGTCTTTAGAGACATATTAACATATTGAAATTCTTGACAAAATGTTGCATTTTGATTTAGTGACCTCTGTATTTTGTGATGGAAGAACACTCTACTGGAAAAACTGTCACTGTCTCTAAACAGTTAATGTACATCTTCTGACCTGACTTCCCAAATGCAAAAGTAAATGAGTTGGCCAAGGGGTACGTACATCAAGATCAGAGTTTTTGTGAGGTGCTCACCAGTTACAAACCCTATTAAATAATACAGAGCCTGCCAGTTTCTCTTCACAAAAAAATAGCTATCAGTGCTTAATACTGCTATGATGGTGATTGTGCCCCTGTACTCGGCTCTGGTGAGGCCGTATCTCAAGTACTGTGTTCACGTTTGGGCCCCTCACTACAAGAAAGACACTGAGCTGCTGGAGCGTGTCCAGAGAAGGGCAATGGAGCTGGTGAAGGGTCTGGAGCACAAGTCTGATGAGGAGCAGCTGAGGGAACTGGAGTTGTTCAGCCTAGAGAAAAGGAGGCTGAGGGGAGACCTGATCGCTCTCTACAACCACCTGGAAGGAGGCTGTAGCCAGGTGGGTGTTGGTCTGTTCTCCCAAGTAACAAGCGATAGGACAAGAGGAAGTGACCTCAAGTTGTTGCCAGGGGAGGTTTAGATTGGATATTAGCAAAAATTTCTTCACTGAAAGGGTTGTCAATCACTGGAACAGGCTGCCCAGGGCAGTGGTTGAGTCACCATCCCTGCAGCTATTTAAAAGATGTGTGGATGTGGCCCTTAGGGACATGGTTTACTGGTGGACTTGGCAGTGCTGGGTTAATGGTTGGACTTGGTGATCTAAAGGTCTTTTCCAACCTAAATGGTTGGATTATTCTATGACTCTATATAGATCTGGAGCAGCCAGAGTGCCTTGAAGCAGAGGGCAGAAGCCTGTGGGGATTTCCTTCCCATCTCTCCCTGGGACAGGGCTTTCCACACACTCAAGCAGGCAGAAGACAGGCTGCTGACCTGGGTGAGCATGGCAGAGAACTCTTGGGAAAAGAGCGGAGAGCAGGAAGGAGCCACTCAGGCTGCAGGAAATCCCCTGGGATTTCAGCCAAACCAGATGAAACTGCTTCATGGATGGGATGCTCTCCTATGGAAAGCTGCGTGCAGAGAGGTGACGTCTTCCCTAGTGAGTCTGGATCAATCAGTGGCTGAAGCAAAAGAACAAGCCACTAAATGGGGTAAATGCTGGCATTTGGAAACACTTCCTTCTTGAGAATTTATACTGACTGTCAGACATTTTTACCTTCCCTTTTTAAAATGTTTGACTCAGCCATGTCCATTACAGCTGCAGAACATCTTTAAATGACTTGGCCATGGCATATAGCAAGTTAGCCAAGAGCAAGGCTGGAGTCATAGAACTTCAGATGAAATCCCTAGACAGACTTCAGGCATTCCGCAGTGCTGATCTGAGCAAGGCTGCACGGCTTCAATGACACGGCTGTGGCAGCAGTCATTCAGTCACTCTTCATTTGGCCTTCACCCCATTCTTTCCCAAAGCTGAAAGCGTTGTATGTTGGGTTTTTTGCCTTTAAGAGTACTGACTGCAAGATTGCTCATGCCTCAATGTGCAAAGCTAACTCTGCAGGTGTGGGAGCCCAGCACCCTGGCCTCACCGTCCCCTGGCCAGGGGACGTTCCTCAGGAGCTCCAAGCGTGCAAGCCAGTGCTGGTGGTTTCAGTGGGGTGAGGAGCTGTTGTTCATCCTGCAGACTACTCTCCTGAGATGCTTAAGACACTCCATTACCTTTCTAACCTGCAGCAGGCAGCTGGGTTGATATACTGAAAAAGCCTTGCCACTTCCCTGCTTATCCCAGAACACTAAATGCGTTCTGTACAGCAATTCTGCAAGGTCGTTTCAGCATGTTGCCTTTTCCTTAGGGTCTCGCCCTGCAAACAGCAGTGTTCAGTGGGACCTCTCACATGTCAACACTAGTTTCTGAGTCAAGACTTTTTATCTAAGGTTTAGACTGCAAAGCAGAACTAGTGCTCCAGCCCTAAGGGGCACGCAGAGTTATCTGCAAGAATCTAGACATTTTTTAACCAGATCTGATGAAAGATTGATTTAAAGAATAATGCTATCATGAGTATGTGAAAGTGGGGCAATTTTATTTGACAGGAGTACTGCTCATGCACGTGTTGGGTAATTTCTAATGATTTTTTGTTACAAAAATATATTTGTGCCATATTTTATTTGCAGCAGCTGTTTAGAGACAGCCCAGCGTGGGAGATGGAGATCTTGCTCACTAGCAGCCTCTCTGGCTGAGCTAAATGGACTCCCCATGACAGTGCAGAATATGTGTTGAATTTCAGGAAATCTACATTCCTGTAAGTTTCTGGGATATCCTGATTCTGAAAGCACCAATTTTTAGCAAATTGGCTCCAGACTGTCTTAAAGAAATGTTTGAAATGTGTAATTTTAGCTTTGAAAGGAAGTATTTAGCTGAAGAGTCAGGAACATACTTCAGATGAAAGGTCTTGTTTCCTCCTCCACTGAAATGAGGCCAATAAAGTTTGGGAGGAATTTTAAGGAAATTCAGTTAGATTCGCATGCCACCTGCTGCAGAACAAGCTAAATCAATTCTGTTTCTTCCCTTCTTAATCCTGTTTCAGTAAGTAACAGAGAAAGTATGTATATAATGAGACTCCCAGCGTCTGAGTATCATCTACTCCGTCTTCAGCAACACAATCATCTACTACAGCTGAATACCCCGTATTATTGCAACAGTGATGTTATCCTCAAAAAGTTACCCGAGCCACCCAAAGTCAGCCTGTGGCTGAAATAAGAAATAAGAAAATAAGGAATGAGGCACTTTAAGAACCTTTGCGTGACTTCAGAGGTTTTTTCTGAAGTCAAAGGGATTGTGTTAAGAACCAGAACCATCATGACTCATATATTCCTAATCAAAATGCTGGGTGCGTGAAAAGCTGTTCAGTCCTACAGAGACTGAACTATGTCTCCTTACAAGAGAAAAATAATACACACAAGAGGAAGCACTTAAATAATTGATGTGCTTTTCTTTTATCTGCACGTAGGAATGACAGAAAATCTATGTAGCTGGCACTAATAGATAGCATCAGTATGTCAATAATTGCTAATGAGAAAGAAATAGGAGTGCATTTGTCCTGAAGTGACTGATCTTCCTTTCTTCTTTATGTCCCCATGTTACAATGGGAAATTAATAGTGTAAATTTTAGAATACTGTTCACTAATAGATCATTTTGATAGCAACGTTTTCAAGTGCCTTTTTTGGCATGAATTCAGTCCCAAATGACTGTGCACTTCCTTACATTTAGCCTGCAATCTGACATCTAGGATCCTTTTTTTATGTCTTCTGTGCTACATTCAAACAACAAAATAAAACTTTGTTTGCATCACATGTTTAATTTTCCATTCCACATCAGCAAAACGATGCAGCCACACTGGACGTGAACATAAAACAGAGATTTAAAAACACCCAATGCTTTCATCCTGAAATATTGCAAAACCATTTCCAGCATTGAAAAAGGATACTCTTGCTGAATAAAGCTTCTTGTTGAAAAATTATTGGTATATTGACCCATTCATATCCAGCTATTTAAATCAAAGATTGTATTCAGCAGTTCCCTCCGAGTTGCTTGTCCAAGGGAACAATTACGCAGCTGTTCTTGCTACATTCTTGTGTAGGCTGAAAGCAGGCTAAAAATTCTGGCATTAATTTACTGTAACTACAAACTGCAGTCCTCCAGGTTGTTCACGAGGCATACCCTTTGCAAAGAGGCTGGTGAAGCAATACATACACTTGACACTAATATTGTGCTTTGGCTAAACTTATTTATAGCTGCCTGCATGTGTATACATGGACGCACGCATACGTCTGTACGGTTTGTGTTATAAGCAGGGCTCTGGATTCTAGCCACATTGCAGTGCTAATGATATCTGTCACTGCAACAACTTTTTGCAGCTATATTATCTGGCCGCATGCAAACCCAAGGATTTTAAAAGTACAATGCCAGCCTTACTATGCTCATTGTATTCAGCAAAGTGGTATTTCTGCACTAGTGGGTCATTATTTTAGAAAGTTTGATGACGATTTTTTGCAACCCTTTTTACAGAGTTTTTACTGCTGAAGTTTTAAACTTTGAAGTAGCTAGTAAAAGAGCAATAACAGCAAAGAGAATTATTTGGTTTCAAAATACCTGGACATGAAAAGCAAGCTGCCAGCAACTGGTTCACTAAAATTGCTTCATAACTGCACGGGAGTGCCACTATTTCTATCTCCAGTGCTGGTTTTGTGTGTATTTATATATGCAGATGTGCACGCACCCATCTATATGTACAGGAACCAGAAGGTGGTGGAAGGTCGGGGCAGTGGTGACCACTGGGCTGTGATGGGCCGTGTGTGCCTGGCGTGGGGCAGAGCGGCCGAGGGCAGGGTGAGCCCTGATGCCAGGGAGGTGGGCTGGAGGCAGGGCCAGCGCCGGCTGGGGGACGGGGGAGGATTATTGGGGCAACAGAGAGAAACGAACCTTTCTTCTGCAAATGCATATGCTGGCACGTTTCTGATCCACATCCACATCTAAACATCACTTTATCTTTACTTTTCATTCTTGCCCATAACAAGCTCCTTCCTTCCCTCAAATCCTGCATCTATGAACGCTTTTCTGGAGGAAACCTCCTAGGTCCTTTCAGCAGCAAAGGTAATTGAGATATCAGTAACTTCTGCACACAACATACCACGCACGCTCAATATCAGTTTCATCATTAATATCAGATGCCAGCTAAATATTGTCACTGTCACCCTGAAATATCCCACCCTCAACTCAGAGTGCTTAACAAGCAAACTGAGGTCAGGCCCTTAAAATCAAAGCCTGAAGAAGGGAAGCTTTGCTGGTTAACAGATCAGCCCTTTGAGAAGGTAAGCAGGAAATAATCACCTTCATCGCTCTTTAGGCAAGAACAGCAACAGCAGAGGGAATTGTGCATGGTGCAGCTCACTCTGCACTGTATACATAATTTATATTTTTCCACTTTAGTTTTGAGTGCGCATTTTTGGACTTGGGATTAGTTTTGTAAGATGGAAGCAGGGAGAGGAGGAAAAAAAGGCACTGCAGCAGCCGCCTTCTGCAGCCTTACTTTTTAGTCCAGATCCTCATCTCTGACACACAACCTTCACGGGCCAGTGAAACACAAGTGCTACATAGTATGTGTACGTGTATACACATGTATGTATACACAGATGTGAAAAGATAAATGCTTGCCATGGCAAAGGGAAAAAAGAAAAAAAATGTTTTTAATGGTCCATCTCTTTATTAGTAAATGCCTTGGCAGAGGATTACTCTAGCATTTTGACAAGAGTTTCCTTGCATGCAGACAGTCTAGTGAGTGTTTACAATTCCTATAGAAGTAAAAAAAAAAAAAAACCAGCTGAGAAACATGCTTCTTGCTGACGTGCTCTCCTGCTCAGTGAAGTTTGACGTATACAGCCGTAAGTGCTAGTAAAGGACCCCTTTCCAGATATAGGCAAAACACGTAAGGCACTTATTTTGAAAATGAGGTACACTTCTATTTCCTTTCAGCAAATAAACCCTGCGCATTAAATTTATCTGCCTTTGCTGAGTCCGTTACCATCCAGGAAGGTTTATCAAGGCATGAACAGGACATGTACACAGCATGCTTGGTCCTGCAGGACACATCCTCACAAACTCTCTTTCCCGAGCTTAAGACTACGCACGTCGATACCATCATTTCTCTGGACACAGACACCATCTGCCTCAATTACCGAACCCTTTCTCCTACCCAGCCCCTGTGCCTTCCGAGAAAAATCAGGCGATACCACCCACACCAGCCCTCCATCACGGGCTCATGGGGAACCGCACCGGTACTCAGGGTGGCTGCAGGGAGTTTCTCCTCTGCCTGCCACGGCTCCGGCTCCCTTCGAAAGCAAGCAGCTTTGTGTGTGACTTTGCAATCTGAGAATGTGAACTAGTCAGCAGGACACTGGGGTAAATATAAATCTGGCGCTTACCCACAGGCAGTCCCTCGCAGTCTGACATCGTGCGAGAAGTCCTCTTCACCGGGGGCTTAGGAAAACCACAGCAGGAATGCAAGCGTGGGTCCCTCTGCTTGCAAAGGCAGGGAGAAAAAAAATATCTAACAATTTACAGCCACCCTTCTCTTACACT
>VXBL01008869.1:979435-1022226 GCA_013400195.1 Aramus guarauna
CGGGGGGGGGAGGGGTGGTTTGCTGCCACTTTTTCTCCTGGGAACAGTCAGGGACAGTCTGAGCTTTACCTGACACAGACCTTTAGTGTCTGAGCCCTTCGCAAATGTCAGGGTTTCGAACCCAGAGCCGGTGTGAGAGCTGGGAGGAGGGGGAGGCAAGGGGGGGTCTATGGGGGGGACTCTGGGAAGCGCTTCCAGACCCTGAGGCCAGACCCAGCACCTCGGGGAAATGAGCCATCGGGGCCCCAGGGGACACCTTTCTTCAAAATGCCTTGACGAAAGAAAGGCTTAATTTAGTGAAGTATACTAGGAGCTCAGTGTGCTCAGCACCACGGAAAAATTTGAGCTGGTTTTACTTCGATGCTTCAGTCTAAGCACCCAAAGGCTGACGCTGCTGGCCCTACCTGCTTTCTCTCTGAAGAGAGGCCTTTTCCTACACAGCTGGTCACTCAGCAGCACAGCTAGCCACGGATTCAGGATGTCAGGCCAGTGACTGAGGAGCTAAAATAGCTGCAAATGTAGATAGCTACATGTTCCCAAAACCATCCCCCAGGTTGCCTGCATGGGGTTGGGCGAGCAGGGTCGGGGATGTCCCGTGGCCACTGGGGTCTGCCAGCATGAAGATCTGTTGGTATCATTCCGTCAGGGACAGCCCTGGTCGGTGGCTGCTTCTGGGTCTGCTCATGCAGCAGCACGGCAATGTTCACTGGTGTGGGGCTCACCTGGATGGCGGCTCTGGGGAGAAAGAGAGCATCAGGCTGCGCTCTTTGCCAGGGAGGCTGTACAAGGAGGAGAAGTGCAGGGCATCATGCTTAGCCTCTCCATCCTGCTGCCACCCACAGACTCAAGGAGTGGCCTGGAAGACAGGGAGATGTCTGGTCTTAATCTCAGTAGGCATGTGGGAAAGGAAGAAGGCCTAAACTAGACCAGAGGATTTTTCTTCCATTGCAGTTTCACTGCAGAAACATATTGCTCCAATGTGTGTGAATCGAAGCTTTCTTAGCTCGATCCTGTGCAAATGCAGGCTCTCAGTTCTGCAAGCATTTACGTGCCAATTTAACTTCAAGCCCCACTGAGGTTCCTGGAACTACTCACAGTTATGAAGTTAAACACATGCATAAGTATTTGCAGGATCAAGGGCTCACCATTCTGACTTGTATTCACGGAGCAAACAGCTACAGCTGATTTTGAAGTTACCTCTCACAGCTGTGTGCTGGTGCTCCTCCGCTGAAGGTTAGAGCCCTCCAGCAGAGCTGGACAAATGCCTGCATTGAAGGCGCGCCAAGGCGCAGACTGGTGTCTTAGCTCTAACTCATCTTCAAGAGCAATTTAAGAAATGCCTCGGTCACCTCTGTCGTCCTTGGCCAAGTCTGCTACAGGAGGTCAGCATTCTCTGGAAGATGGGCAGAGAAGCCAGAAGAGAAGATTGAGGGAGGAGGACAAATACATCTTAAGCCATTACAGCAAAGTTGGCAAGAGCTTGTCTGCCAGAGCCATTATTAAGATTTGGCCTTGGGAGAGCTCTTCAGTGAAACACTACAGCATGAAGTTATCCACGGGTCAAAAGTTGAATAAATCAGACCTCATTCTTACAACGATACTCACAAACACCTTCCTTTGATGAGGACTACTCCAATTAAAAAATTAGCTTTGATCCCTGGATACTTTAGTTGTAATATTGTTTTTTGAGAGGTTATAAGACTTTTTTTTTTTTTTTTTTTTTTTTGGTAGAACTGAACATTTCTTTTAACTTCCACTGTTTCTCAGCCTGAAAAGAGCCATGCTTGCTCCTGGAGAAAGGCCAAGCCTGGAAAATTTAAGTCTGAAAGGAGAAAGTTTGGGGAATTTATGAATAGGCCTGGTGTCTGTCATGGCAAAAAATGCAAAAGCCAGAAATTGAACTAAACAATAAAAGGTGAGAAGTAAAGTACATATTCTTTTAGGAGGTATTAAACTAATGTGGGAAAGGTGCTAAATATCTGTCAATAACTGCTCTCACTTGGGCTTTCCAAGGAACCTGAAGGATGCTTATCCCTCAACACAGAGTGAGAACTGGTCATGAATCTGCTTCATATTACTACCCAACAGATAGTCCTCTGCATGAAATCCATGACAAATACCATGAGCGGGATGGTAAATGTAATATATGGAAGGAAGTCACTAGAGTATTTCCTAAAGAAGGTTTGTCTGGACTCATTTGGTCTTCTGTGGAAGACAGTTGCATCGCCCTGATGCATTTTGAAATACTTAAGCACCTGCTAGATGGCCGTACCCCTCTCTGGAGCTTTCCAGGAAGAAATATGAATGTCTTGTCTGCTGTTTGTGCCACAAATCCTGCAGAGAATCCACAGTCTGGACTGTGCAAGGGGCTTTTGAGATACCGAGAACCTGGAGCTGAGCTGATCTGCCTGGGGAAAGAGGACACGTGGGGAAACCCGGGTGCAGGGGACCTACAGCAGTACAAGTACAGAGTCACCTTAGTGCCAAATACTGTCTGTCACCTACACGCGCAGGACAGGTAATGGGACTTAGTTCCTAACCTAGAAGTTTACACATCCCATTATGCTCGTGATCTAAGTGCCTAAATGCATTGGAAAATCTGGTCTTTAAGATTTTAAATCCCATGGGAGGTCATAATTTTCCCCACAACCTGCCAGGCTCAGCCATCTGACCGTGCAAAGAGCCAGATCCACCCGAAAGCTCCCAGCTGGACCAGGGCTTTTGCTGTTGCTGGCTCACCTCTCACTCAGCCACGGATGGAGCCAGTCTCGTCCAAACCTCTTAGGGAAAGCAGGGAGCTGCGCTTCTCACTGTGGGATCGCAGGCCCTGCCAGATGCTGACCGCCTGCTAACACCACTGGCAGAAGGGCTTTGCTAAGCTCATCACCGCTGTAGGAGCATGGGCAAATTGTTCTCCTTCCCTCTGCCTTTCTCCCTCCTGGCAGAGGGAAATCATGAGAAGTGAGAATGATTTCTTTAGCTAACCAAGTCCGATCTGATTATTAAATCTGCAATTTTCCATGAGATTGAAGCAAGCGCCTTACTGCCCGCTTCAGCAGGCATTTATATCTCCCATCAGCTTGATTTCCACGCAGTTTAAATAGAGAATGGCTGAAATGCGCTTCTCCCTTCTAATTTATGCAAATTCCCTTGGTTTTTTCCCTGCCGTGTGAAGAGATTTCTGCCTGTTGGGTACGGGAGGATTTGCAGCCTGGGCAGGGGGAGGGGAGGGATAGAGCTAGAAGAGAAACTGCAGGCTGATATAAGCAGGTTGGCATCAGGACGTGGGTGACCTTCTCTCAGAGCACTGAAGAGCCCAAAACACAGTCCTGCAGGCGGGGACGGTCCCTGGGCACTGGGATGGTTCTGGAGCAAGACCCACACTCAGACAAGCTAAACATTCCTGCCAGCACAGACACACGAGCTGAATAAATTCAGCACATGCTTTGAGCCTTTTGCTCCTAGTGCTGTTTTCCTTGGGAGCTGTGGTTAGGAATTTCTCAGCAAAAACTGGTTCCCCCCCCTTGAAAAGCCCTTCGGCTGGTGAGGAGAGCACCGGCCTTTCTGTCCTCTAGTGTAAGGGGTAAAATTAACCACAGCTTTTGAATTGCACCCAGATCAAGCACAGAGAAGCAAGAGGGACCATGCTGGCCAGCCACCACCCGTCCCACTGCCAGCCCCACATCTCCTGAGTCACTAGTGGGGCCTTGGTGAGGTCCCAGCTGTACCTGTGGGACCAGTGGCCAAATCCAGGGTCCATGGGATGTTGTGCCATGTGCACACGCAGCAGAGAAATGATTCCAGAGCTGCTGGTAAGATGGACCTGAACTTCTGCACAGCCATCAGCAGATGCCTGCCCTGAGGAAAGCAACCAGGCATAGACCAGAAGTCAAGTGCCCAGCAAATCCCAATAATTGGGATTTTATTTCATTATTGTTTTCTGACACATTCTGTTTGCATTTCAGCTTGATGGACGGGGAGGGTAATAACGCAATCACAAGGGAAGCTGATGCACTGACAGGATCTCATGCGAGTGCATCCAGTGAAGGGAAAGCAAGTGAAAAAAGGCAAGATACAGCTGACAGCTAAAATAGTCCTCTAGGAAACAACAAATACAAAAGTAACAGCAGTGCCCCGAAATAACTAGGTATATCATGATTTTGCATTAATCTGTATTTTTTTAATTTTTATTAACGAATTTTCACTAGTTACAGTTGAATCTGAGCTTTGTATTCAAGAAAGGAAACGTCTCCATCATCTCCTCTGATGTCACCCCAGAGAGAAGATTAGGAGATTAACTATGTCACCAATCCAATGGCTGGGAAAATAATTTTGCACATTAAAAGAGAAAACGGGGGAGAAATTCCAGCTATCTCCAAGAAATGTGAACCTTACCGGTGATAATTGCTGGCTCACAGAGCAAACATTTCATGCAAGCGTGCAGATATACAGTAAAAAAAATAACAAGATCAAAGACTTGGAAGAGGATTTATCCTGAAGAAGAAATGAGTGGATAGTCTGAATCTCAGTGGTGTTTTAGTCTCATCTTATTTACAAGCAGTAGCATTCTCTAGGGAGGAGTTATGAAAGGCCATTGAAATTATATGAGGAAATAGAAAAACCACATCCAAAAGACGAAACTGGCTTCTTGAGCTGTTGCCGTTGTTGCTGGCAACCTCTCCTGACACACCGGGTACCAAAATGAGCCTGCCCAAGCGCTCAAGTGAAATGCATTTTACACAAGGATGGAGAGAAGGTGAGCAGGACGGCGTGAGCCCAGCTTTCGGCATCTGCCGATAAACGCACGCGGCTCTTTGCTGGCAGGCTCTGCAGGAGTCACCCGGCACAGGGTGACCGAGGCTGAAGCTGTTTTCCGTCCATCCATGGTAGATTTTCATGCCCAGCTGCAATTAGTGTTAATAGGAGTACCCTCTGCACGTGTTCCGGGTCTTACTGAATAGTGTCCTGGTGAACATAAAAAGCCAAGAAAAATTATACGATTTGATCCAGTTTTAATGGCATTATTGCTGTTTATTTCAGTGGGATTGAGATTGAGTTTTGCACAGGTGAGTGTAGCTACATTTGCCCTGCACAAATCTGGTGGAAAAAAAAGAGTGTCGAGCCCTGAATGTAAATATTACAGGATCAGGTGGTGGGTTTGAGGAGAAGGTGAGAGGCTTGCAAACCTGATTTGGCAGCTGCAAAATAACACTGAGGCAAACAGATGGTCTCTGCAATGAGGGAAGTCTTTAAAAGATTCACAAATTAATGAGCTCTGCCAGGTTTTTAGTGGTTCCTACCAAAATTCCTATAAATCAGCCTAACTGGGCAGGGAGGTGGAAACAAGAGGAATCAATAACTTCCCTAGACAGCTTGTATATCCAAGGTTAGCTGACAAAGGCTTCAGAGCTGGAGAATCCCGAGAGGAATTATGGAGGTGCAGTATCATCCTTTCAGAAGGCAAAAGCCACAGCGTTCATCAGGTACTATCAGTGCTCTGGGGACTAATTGCAGCCATCCGTGATCAAGGATATTGGCTTGGTGATAAAGGAAGGTGAGCTGTCAGACACTCTGAATTACTGGCTTATCCTGGAAACACTGAAATGTGTTTTAAGGGAGTGAAAGCTTCTTCCTTCCACCACAGCTCAGAGAGAGACCACACCTCCACCCACCTTCAGGCTTTACTAAAACCAGGCCCAGATAGCAGGTTACCAATGCAGAATATTTACAACAGCCAGNCACATTATGCCATCTTGTGCAGCAGTTTGTGATAATTTTTCAAGTATGACCTTGCAAATGTTCTGTATGATTGTATTTTTTCTGAGGCATTGCATTGATTTTAATCACATTCCCAGTAATGGACAGTTGTATTGTCTGCACGATCTGACCCAAATGGTATTTTGGTTGTCAAATAAATGACATCTCATTATCATTCTCATCTCCAAGACTTTCTCCCTGCTTGGTGCTACATCAGGCATAGCAAGATGCTTTCACCGAGCTGAAAATGCGTCATTAAAATTGTCACTGGCCAAGGTTAGCCATAACAGGTAACCAAAAGAATTGGGGTTTCATCCCAAACTTGGAACAGTAGCAAACTATTCTTTTGGGAATGACCAGCAGCAGAAAGAGAGCACCGGAGAGATCTGATAATCTTCCAGCTGATCACCTGTCCAGCTGATCTTCTCTACCACAGCAACTGCTGTCTCCATGACACTGAGCAAAGGTCTGCCGTGCTAGGAGACAGAATTAATTAAGGAATTGCTAATGGAATCAGAGTTGAACGCAGGGGAAATTATTCATTAGGGTATCTCTGATGTTTGTAATGTGATGTGCTTTACAACCCACTTTCATTTGCTTCTTTGCAAGCGTTCGTCACCAGTCTTTGACAGCGGGAATGATCTGGGAGGAGTTTTCATTCTTAGTCACTCGGAGCCGCCTCTGTCTTACAATAAACACAGTCACAATTAACGGAAGCAGTGACCTTGTTGGCAATTTCTTCAAAGAGGACAAGACTCCTTGGGAATAGTGAACAAAGCAGATTATTACCACGTAAGTGACTTCTGCAAGTCACGTTGGGGGTGAGGCATGTTGCTGGGGCAAAAGGCAAGCTCTCATGTGACTGCTTTAATAGCACATAAGTAGTATTTTCAAGCAGTTTTCATTGAAAACAGGATTGGATTTGTTTCAGGTTCCCAGATATTGATGTTTTTCACTACACACACCTCCAGCTGCCTCAAGGAGAAATTCAAGACCGCCTTGGTGCGGTTAGACTCTCGGCTGCGGGGGCAGGAAGCCTGGGCTGAGACGCACAGCTGGGACCGCAGTGCCTTGGTGCTGAGCCAGGCAGTGCAGGGTGACAGGCACTCAGACCCCTGGGGGGAAAGAAGCATCCCCCTGCCAGCACAAAGAAGAGGAAATCCTGGAAGGGAGAGAAGAGACTTTCCTAGGGTCACTCCATGAGGCCACGATGTGGTGGCATTGGAGCCTGGTCCTGGCTCCACAGTGGGCAAGGAGCAAACAGGAGAATTGGCTAACCAGGCTGTCAAATTGGAGTGCTGCTTGTCAGCAGGAAAGTCTCAGTAAAGCTAATTTGCTTATTATTTAAAAAAGTGAAGAGAAAAAAAATCTGTTTCCATTCAATGCGCATGAAAAATGTGACAATCTTTATTTTTCTTTCTTACTGAAAGTCTCCATGAATGGAAAAATATTTTTGCATGGCAGGCTGATGGGGTGCCCGGCACTGGTACCTTGGGAGTTTGGTTAGGAATAGCTGCTGCAGAACTGCTGGAAAAGGGACTTTGAGTATGTGACATCCTTTCACTTGACCAAAACCCATGCCTCAGTGTACAGAAGTGATGCAGCTGGTCCAGGAGACCCCTTTGCACGCTCACCAGCCTGGCTGCAGCTGGCTGCATTGCCACAGAACGAGGGCACCTTTGTGACTTACCGGGTGTCCACCTGGCTGGGGTTGCTCTCCGGTGTGCCGCAGTCACTTCTGCAACTGAAAGATCTTACAGCCGTTCCCGAGATACTCAAGAGCCCGGAAGCAAGTGCTTCTTTCAATGTATGAGTAAACGTCCCAGCCTCCCCTCAGTGCTGGAGGCGTTCAGGAAGGATCAAACGTTTTATGCTTTAAAATTGTAGGGACAAGCTTTCTTGCAATTTTCTAATTTAATGCATGAAGCTGCTGCTTTGTTCTCACTCTCCAGTTCCCAGCCAGGGCTAATCTGGGGACTGAATTTCTCCCACTGCCATTTCCGCAGGCAGGCCTCGTACCCTCCCTGAAGTGGAGCAATCGGGAAGCCCAGCGTTCTCCCATGCAGTTAAACAAACCCAAGAGCTCCCGTCTCAGGGCAGAGCCAGGGATGCTGCTGCCTCTCGACGTCCCCCTGGGCTGCCTCTTGCAGGTCTCGGTGATGCCCACGCCGTGCCTTCCCTCCCCTTCACCACAAACCCGGGCCAGTATTCCTGCTGTATCCCGGATCCACTTTATTAACCCACAGTAATGATATGAATTAGTGGTAGCAGGTGAACACTTGCCTGGGATACAGCTAACTCACAGGGCCTGCACACAAAACCATCGTCATGTTGCGCAGAGCAGAGTCAGATGTGTCGAAGTGCCATCCCCGGGCCGTCGCTGCAGCAGCTCATGGGGACTGATGAGGGATCCTGGCATTCCTGAAGTACGGTATCACTGTATAGTTCGTTAAATTTTACCACAAAATGATACTTAAAAGTTACAAAACCTCATTAATGATGAGATGTTAAACTTGCATGGAATAGACCGGAGGAGCCCAAAGGCTGCAGAGCTGAAAATTAAACCACCATTGATATTTTTTTTCTTTTAATTTAGAAAGGAGCAGAAGCCTAAGAGAAATCTGCCTTACAGCAGAGCCCGCATCCGAGGAAATTCCGCGTCTGGTCAAATGTCAAGTTGTTTCTTTTGGAAAGGGCAATGTGGCAATTGTATTTCCATTTGGAGAGGGTTTTTTCCCTTCGAGACAAGTTTTTCAGTGGGGGAAGGGGAGGAGCAGAAAGCGACTTACTTTCGTTTCAGCACACATGTATTCAGAAAACCAGCTGCTCATTTTTAAAAGGTTACAGCTCCCTTCCCCGCTCCTCCCCGTGGGCACAGCCGGGCCAGCCACACCTTTGCTGCCGGTCCTCCCTTCCTGAAGTCTCCCTCCTTCTTCTGGGAGGCTCCCTGGATTAAAGCGAGCCCTTGGAAAGGCACACGCTGCTGGCACTGAAATTACGGAGGCTCCCATCCACCCATCTGTGGGCAGAATTTGGCCCGCTGCTTTCTTGCCAATTTAATGTTCCTTTTCATCGCTGTTTCCTCGAGAAAATTTGCACGGTCCCTTTGGTAATAAATCCTCAAGCCACCGGCTAGTCCCAAGCAACGACAAGGTCCGAAAGGCGTTGAAGTTCCCGCAGTTTCCAGAAAATGTCTGGCACTCTGTTAAAGGGGAGAAGAGAGAGCAGTTCAAGGCTGCCCGGCTGGAGCGGCTGGCACTGTGACCCACAGCCAGCGTGTGGCCGGGCCAGCCCTGCACACACGCATTGCCCCGAAGCTGGCCCGCGTGTGCCACCTCCATCCCTGCCAGCGGCACGAGCAGGGGTGTGGGGACACAGGGGGAAGGTGGGGATCCAAAAGGGGAGGCTGGGGTATCGGCAGTGGGGGCTGCTGGAGAGGCGGGGGGAGACTGCAGTGATGTGGTGGGGATGCTATGGACAGCCCAGGGGGAAAACAGGTGTCTCTGCAGCTAGAAAAATAGGAACAACAAAAACCCTCATAGCAAGGAGCATTCATCAGCGCTGCAGGGGTGCAGGGGCTGTTCCCGTCCCAGCAGGCAGCCTGCCCAGGGCCCGCTGCCCACCGACTCCCTGCACCCAGCAGGGCCGTGCTTGGCCTCAAACCCGTCCCCGTAGGGCTCTGCCCTTTCAGGAGGAAGCTGCAAACACATCTCTTTGTTTCTGGAAGTCACCTTCATCACCTTCACCTTCCTCCCTGACCTTCCTGCCTCCACTGCCCACTCCCCCTCGCCACTCAGAGACGGGAGGCGCAGCTTTTCCAGCTGCAAACCTTCCTCCCTGCCATTTCACTGCTTTACCAGCTCACCACCAACCTCAGCCGAGAGCCCCCAGCTCCCCGCTTTCCTTTCCATTTCCCCCCGCTTGCTGCTATTTATTGCTCGGCAGTATTCAGGGGAGGAATGCAGCCTGTCCCGGGGAAAGGGCTGCTGCCACCGGGACTCGGCAGGCTAAGTTTAGTTCCTGGCTCAGCCAGGGATCGCCTCGGTGACACTAATCAGAGATTAAATTTCTCCCTGCCTCAGTTTCCCCCTGTAGATAGCAAAGTCTCCCCCTGTAATCTGTCTGGGGCAGGAGCTGGTTTATACTGGTTGTTTACACTGTGCCTATCACTGGAGCTCCTGCCCTGGATGAGATCTTGGTGTACTTCTATAATTAGTACATTCGTGTTATGTTTTCATTAAAGGTCTTGTTACACTTTTGATATGAAATACAGAAATACTAACTAAAGCTGAATTATAATTCTTCGCATTATGCTTTTTTTCATTTTGCATGGGGTTCCATTTAAACTGTAATTCCCTAACAAATAAAATGACTCAGGGATTGCTCTCGCGATTCTAGATATCAATGTGAGAGGTGATGTGGCCACAGAGAGTCTGTCGGTCTTAGACCCCTTCCTGTAGGTTCCCCAGGAAGAAGTCAGCCTGAGAGATGTAACCAGAGCTACTGTCTGTGTTTCAGGAATGAAATTACAAGAGGCTATGAGCAACAAGAAAAGAAAACCCGCTATGTATGCGCTGCAGACTGGGCTTGTTGCTGTCTCTTTAAAAAATCACTCGAACAACACATGAAAAAGCAAACCTCTTCTATCACATACATATTTCATCTGCACCTTGGAACTGTAATTAATGGCTCGGGAGGCTTCATCTGACAAGCTGTCCTCAGGGCAGACTCTTACTTCTATCTACATCGACAGCGCTCGCTGCCGCTGTTTCCCTTGGCACAGCTCCTCTTCAGCTTTGCCCCACTCCTTAGCGGAGAGGCGAGCAGATGTGGGGCTAATCCACATTTCTCTCTCCATTGATGAATACTTCCCTTAGATACAATAGGACTAAAGAGAATAATTTTTCAAAGATGGAAGAAGTTGCACTGGGACACACACAGCAGGAGGTGAAGAGAAAACTCCTGTTCGTAAAGCCTGCCTGCTGTGTGAAATAACCAATGATAATTCAAACTGAATACGATCGAAATTAAACACCATGGGCCAAATTAGTCCCTGGTGCAGCACCAGTAACCCAAAGGCAGATGATTTGATTTCACTGAACTTACGCCAGGAGTGAACTTGACCCACAGTGTTACGTGGCATCTAACAGTACGGCCAGGAAACCTGAAATACATCACACACATCCAAACACGGGTGTTCTGGTGTCGGCTGGTGCTCTAACGTATGTGGCTTGTTGTTAGCTCTTGAGCTCTTGTTCACCCCCCATAAATATTTTTGTTGGTCATTTACCTCCATCCTTTTCATGATGGTGATCATTTAGCTTCATCTTCGTGAAAAGGATAGAGGCTCTCTGAAAATATGAGGAACAATAAAGCAATTTGGTTTATAAACCTACTAAATATTTGATGAACTGCATTTTTTCTAACCAATTCAAATGAAAAAAAAAAAAAAGAGAGAAAAAAGAAGTGGTAACCTTTATGCAAGATCTGCCTGATGCAACACATGCTTGTACAATGTGTACTGAATCCATCACAAAGCAAATCAGCTTGCAGCAGGATGGAGATGCACAGACATTAGCTCCGGGAAGAACTGAGGTGGTATGAACCATGGATCCCAAAGGCTTTCAGACATCGAGTTACGGGTCTTAGGCTATGAGCAGGAACACATTTAGGTTTTGCTCCTTCCTCGGGCTTTGTAGCATGTAAAAGCTGAGGCTGCTGAGCCCGGTTTCTCTGTTCGAGGGGAGAAGCGGCCCTGCGGTGTTCCCCAGCAGCTCTCCGCAGGGACACGTGCCATCGCGGCAGGGACCATTTCCAGGCTCGGCGCAGACTGTTCGCACAGACTCTGCTGCTGCTCGTCCAGGGGCCGGGCGGCCGCACAGCGCCTGCTTCGGCAGCACTGAAGTCAGCGGGAGCTTTGCCATCAGCTTGCAGCGTGCTGGGCCAATACCCGATAGCGTGTCATACTTACAGCTTGGTTGGAGACTTGGTACATTCCCCTAAGCACTTTTAATATGCAAAAGGAGAATTTTGTGTTTGGTGTTCTGGCTCTAAGGTTTATCCTGCTGATCATCTGCATTTGCTCTATATTGAATTATTTCATCTGGAATCTGGCAATAGCTAACACTGCTAGCTCTTCTTATCAGTGATCCAGATATATAAAAGCTCAGAGATAGGATGGCTCTGCAAACTTCATCTATTGGATGAGGTTTTAAAAAACCACAGCCAAAACTTGGCTTTTTGTCTGGCTCTGTTTCTGAATTGCATCTGGGTTTAATTTGGCTTTTGGATCTTCCAAACAAGGATTTCACTCTTTTGGGTAATTTATCTACAGCTTGTTATCCACTACCTACATCTCTCTTGCTATATAATATAATACTGCAAAATACTGCTTCGTGCTTATATCTACAGCCCTAGAAATAGTCCTTCTATGAGCAGCATCATTGAATTCATCAATATTAAATGTTGCAAGATTGACAATACACAAGAATGGAGGAAACTATCAAATCTTGAAATTCTGAGGTTCACGTAGATACCTGATGTTTGCAAAATGACTCCCAAAATGGGTACTAATACAACTCAATGGCAAGGTGGCGCAGGTATTAAATCAGTGACGAAGAACACATAAAGGAGACTGACATACTAATATTGGACATGGCGGTCTTAGAAGACAGAGGGGCAAGACAACAGAATCTCATGATTTCAAGATAGAAAAGGCCATTTGGGCTTGGTACTGTAAAGCGGCAGGAACTAACAGAGTTGTCATTCTCCCGGTTAACCACCTTGTGCTGGCGAGAAAGGAAGATGTAGGAAAATAATGGAGGCGATTGCACGTTAAAAATATTTTCCTAAGAATTCAAAGTCTGACATTTTTATAGACAAGTGGATGCTGGCTCTGGTCAGCCCCGGGATGCTGGCCTTGCAGCTGGAGAGGCAAGGAGGTTCCTTGCATGGTGTGCAAAGGGGAAGAGGCCCCTCGGACTGGCTGGAGCCTCGAGAGAGCCCCGGCACTGCCATCACGTCCCCAGGGCTGGCACCATCGAGTGATTTAGGCACTGGGTGGCAGACTGGAGGTGCTCACACCCTGAAGCATGCTGCACACTGCAGGCCTGGAGGGAGCTGGAAAGGAGATCCAGCCAAAACAGGTCCTTTTGCCTTGACTGGCCCTTAGGAAGGCGAGTTACCAGTTCGCAACCACGTGTTAGGATCTGAGCATCTCTGTGAGTGCAGCATCGCGCGTAAAGTCACCAAAGCCTTGTGAGGATGAAGTGGGAGAGGGAGGTCAGCACTCATCTTCCTGGTGGCAGCACGGCCCCACACGACCTTCTGCAGCATGTTCACCATTCAGCCCAACACCGCTGCCGCACAGGCTGCTGAAACAGCAGGACAAGCTGGATCCGCTTTTTGGTGGGTGCCACTGACAGTGCCCGTGGACCTGGTGACAGGGCTCAGCTCTCTGTGCGTGGGCACAGATGGGGTTTCTCCCCCCTCTCACCATCTCCTTCCTGCGCTCACCCCACCTGCAGCATACGCAGCCACACGCTCCTGCTCTGTCCCTCTCTCACGGGTGCTAGAAAAGAACAGCAATGCCGATGTGATTAAAGATAATGAGCTGCTGATTAGCACTGGAGAACACAACTGAAAACATTTCATTTCAATTGCCTTTCTTGTTGAGTTAATTAAAATAAAACACAAAGCTTCTCAGCTGTATTACCACCTCTGCTTGGCTCAAAGCACTTCGACGGAACAGGTTTGCAATTAATACTTGTGTTGACTTCCACCTGGCATTAGCATAACAAAAGAGACTAATAACACCTTTCAGACGATTCCCAGTGATGTAGCTGCTGCGGGGACTGTTACTGACTTGCTGCTGGGAAGCTTGTGTTGCAGGGAAGGCGCAATGCAGTCCTTCCACAAGCAGAAGACTTCCCAAAGAAGCAATGCTAAGAGGAAATGTCCACTGACCACCTGCTCTACGGTATTTATATTGAGCTTTATACAGGGGTTTAATATCTGTCAGCTGCTTAATGAGACTGTTCAGGAGGTCTGTGAAAACTTTGGCTGTAGCATTATGAAAGTACTTTTGACCCCAGACTGATGGTTCAGAAAGTTCAGGGTCATGTCTTAGTCTGAGAATAGCACTGCAAAGACTAAGGTCAAGAAAGCAGAAATAAATGTTCTTATTTTTCAGATAACCCGTTTCTCTATGTATGCTCTGAGTTTACAAACCGCTTGTAAACCTTGTGGACATATATGACTGCCCTCTCCTGGAAGATGATGGAGTTGCTAGTGCATTCTTCCAACCAGCTGAACATTAGACCTATGGAAATCATACTTTTTGCTATTTTAGAGTTATATCATGTATATCATATGCACATAACACGCATATATAATCTGTAGAGTATGTATATAACACATATATATAATATATATGCTATTTATCATAGGTATAAAGGCACATATACCTGAATTTTCAGCAGTTCAAAGTGCATGGTTATAATTGATTTACTACTTCTTCTTCATGCAGTAGTTTATAAATAGACCTGCTCTTTTTTTGGCTACTGATATTATCATTTTACTAGATTTACTGAAAAGCTTTTCAGTAACTGGTGTAGGCACACACATCTCTAAACTACATTCTCTCTCTCACCTATACATTAATCATAGCACAATGACTGTACTGAGTTTAAATTATAGATTTCTTGTGCTTTTGCAAATTTCCATCTAATTTTTTGCAGTTTCATCACAAAGCATAACTAGAATTTGACTGTCTGTAAAGAATTAAGTAATTAATACACGGGGGTTTAACTAAACACAAATTTAATGTTTTTATATATGTTAACTGAGTGGAGAAAATGGTATTAGTCTCTCTTTGAATTCACTTTTAAAGAGTTCCTTATAGCCAGGTGGTAAGAAATCACCAAAGGCAGCAAAATAATACGGTTATTACTCAGCATTTTGTGCAGAAATGAGGGGTTTGAGGGTTTTTTTCCTGAGCAACTCAGAAAACTCCCATCTGAAAATTTCTATTTACCAATGCGTACTTCAGAAGCAACCCGTAGCACAACGCTCCATCCTCGCTGAAGCGGCTGCCTGGGCTGCACGAACCTGGCCCAGCAGAGAGCCCGTGGGGGCTGCTGCAGCCGGGGCGCGCTGGCCGCAGGCTCAGCCTCCCGCTCGCCGCCGACCGACCGATGCTGCGCCGACCGATGCTGCTGCCGCTGGGCTGTGCATCGCGGTGTCAAGGAACAGCCGGAACAGCTACCCACTTTAAAACAGGACTGGCATCGTCTGATGGAGGAGCGAGGTAAAAAAAACAGGGGTGTAACGTCTTACAGCAGCACAGCTCGCTTACCCACAGCCGCGGAGCAGAAAGGTCGGGTTTACGCCTCAGATCAAAATGGCTGGCCTAGTTTTGACGACCCTATGAAAATGTCTGCCGTTGCTAATTAGTCTCCAGTGTGGGGAAGAGGATGTGTAGTTAATCATTTAGGAAGCTCATTAGGTTTGTCCCATATTCAGTATTACATTTGCTGAGGTCTTTATATGTCTGAAAGTGTCTTGCCATATCTCTTACAAACAGGTTGGCATCTCTCAGTAGCACTGGGGGAAGTAATAAAACTAATCAAATTCATTATCTCTCCTTTACGTTGGTATTACTCCATTAATTTTAACATCCTCCCTTGACACATGCAGGTATAAAGGAATTCCAGGCACCTGCTTTGATATTTTTGGAAGCCAACTTCATTCCAGAAAGGTCAGAAAAGTATCTCTGGGTTTATTTAAACATTCTCTTTTTTTTTTATCCTTCCAAAATTATTTTGCAATAACTCATTTTAAGCCATTTTACAGAAGAAAGAACCTAAAGCAGATAGATTTGCTTTAATGGAAAAGTGTGTCATATTTTAAAAGTCGTACTAGAAAGCACTGAATTTGATGAGAATTAGAAGCCTGGCTGTGTCTTAGGGTTGTGCATGGTTTTAAAAAGTTGGCTTTGATACTACAGGGACTACCACAAGGACAAATTCCCTAGAAGAAGCAGGGATGAGCTGCAATCGTTCATTCCCCATTAACAGAGACAGGGATGCTCCAGCCCCTGGGATGGGAGAGCAGATGCAGCCCCTTCCCCACTCCCCCCAGCACTGTGGCTGTGCTGGGAAAGCCCCTTGGTGTCAGCTGATGGTGTGAACATCGGTGAGTTGGGAAGGGGCAGGCCACCATGGTCATGCTCTGAGAACCTGACGGATGTGTTACATAGGACTTCTCCCCATTTTAGTCATCCTCACAGAAAAAAACCCAACTCTCAACTGTGTGGAAACGTTGTAAGCAGAATATTTTAAGCAAAGGAGCCTGTGTAATAGAGTCAGCTCGTGGGGTCACATCAGGGATGGTTGGTCAAGGTAATAGGACACCAATTGCCATAGTCACTCATGCTGATGTCCAGCTTTTCCTTCTGCAGGCCCAGAAAGACTGAAAAAGATCCCACGCTCTACCAAACTGATGAAAAAACTAGTGCTGAGTCATAAACATGCCGACTCATTCAAGTGTCTTGCCCAATCAGGCTAATCTTTCATGCAGATGGTCGTCAGAAAACAGCATTCTTCTGTGGATGTGAGGAGCTACTCTGCAAAGAGACCCTGGAGTGAGATGGAAATGGGACAGTCGCCTCTTCTAGGCAATATCACTGGAATCAGCAGGGAAGAGAGTGAACAACAGGTAGAAATGCACAGCAAGAGCAAAACAGGAGAGCAGACATATGTAAGCTCCATTAGCTCATTAAGGGTGGAGATGTTTGCCTGCTGGGAAATTATTGTCCACTTTATGTCTTGATATTGGAAAGAAATTAACTAGAAGAGCCAAGGCAGTTTTAGCACTTGAACTACTTAATTATGCCTTTTAAAGTTGTCTTTGAAGCCACAGAGTGAAGGATGAATGAAACGCTCTCTGAAGGTCCTTATTAGTCATTCCCTTCTCTGATGACAATAATAATTACATCGTCCTACATCGGAAGGAGTGTTCCTAGTGAATCCCCATACTCCTTCATAACATTTCCAGCAGGGCAGGCTGAGATAATGATGTGAGTAATTAGAGCTCTGGCTGCAGGGTACAAGAGTCATGGAGGTCAGCCGTGAATGTCCCTCCGGGGCAGAGCATCCCAACCTCATCTCCAGAGGCGTAGGCCAGATGTGAAAATCCGGGGATTGAGGGAAAGTCCAGCTCAAATTATTTGACTCCTGCTCCTCTGCGTGTGGACTTCAAGAGAATTTCCCTCCTTATTGCTGGCTGCAGACAGAATGGTAGATGAGACCGTTGTTAGATTTTAACCACTAGAAAACATCATCATCCTTCAGTCTATCCCCCTGTGTAACGCGCTGCAAGACCTACAACTCAAGCTGATAATGCTGAATATCCTGACTCTATTAAGCCTTGAAACCTGTTCACTAACGGCCCATGGCAAAAAAGGCAGTGGTGTCTCAGCAGCACTTTTGTGCCGCTGATGTTTTCATCTGGCATTTGGCAAAGCAAAGCTGCACAGAAATCACATCCCGCGAGCGCCTGCACATGTGGCAGCAGCAGCTCTGGCGAGGCAGCACGCAGGCAGTGGTGGATTGCAATGGGACTTTCCCTGGCAGCACCTGACACAGGCATGAATAATGAAGGGACTCATTAATCATTTACAGAACTGCTGTTCCTGTGGATTCATCGGTATTAGAGACTCACGCTGAAATTTTTCTCTTTTGATCCCACAGAGCACTTGATTTTTGTGCTCGGCAAGGTCACGCCGTCCCTAGGATGGGGAAAGCCTCATCAGGGAGAGGGAGGAGGTTTTGTCAGCCACAGCTCAGCCACTTTGGCATCCCTGCCTTAGCTCAAAAATCACAGCATTGGTCTGAGAATAGCCTGGCTGTGAACCCAAAGGGACATGTGCTCTTCAAATAACAGAATGCAATGTGAAAGGAAGTAAAAAAATAAAACTCATGTTTAAAAATGCAACTGTCCATCCATCATGTCTCAGTGCTCTGTCTCCTCAGCAAACCCCTCTCTACTGCCCTCCCAGCACCTCTTCTCCCTTCGACCCTCCATCCCCAGGGCAGGACACGACTGCCCAGGTCCCACAGGACCCCCCAGCTCTGCCTCAGCCCTCCTTCACATGCAGCCCCCTGTACCGCCCTGGGGCCCTGCGCTACCCCCAGCTGCCCTGCCTGCCCTGCCTGTGCTCNTGCCCTGCCTGTGCCCCCCCCAGCTGCCCTGCCTGCCCTGCCTGTGCTCCCTGCCTGCGCTCCCCCAGCTGCCCTGCCTGCCCTGCCTGTGCTCCCTGCCTGCGCTGCTCACAGCTCTGCCTGTGCTCCCTGCCTGCCGGCCCTGCCCAGAGCTGCGCTGCCCCTGTGCAGGCAGGGCCCCTGTGCAGGCAGCTCTGCCTGCACCGGCCGATCCCGGCCACAGGAGGGGAACGCTGCAGCACGCAGCGGGCAGCTCCCCCAGCCCCTCCTACCGTCGGCTCAGACGGTGCCCCCGAGCCCTCCACCGCGGTGGGGGCACGGCAGGAGGCTGCGGCTCTGCCCCCCGGCCCCGGGGCCGCCCCCGGGAAGGGCCCTGCAGGGCAGGAGGGGGGGCCTGGGGCCGCCCCGCATTGGAGGGCACCCGCCGACCCGAGCTGGCGGGGTGCGGACCCCCCCAGATCCGTAATAGCGCACCGGTACAGATCCTAATAGCTTAATCATGTGTAAATGATTTGAATAAATGCAGGCAACCCGCCACTATTATTCCAAGCAAGACAAGTGTGTGTAATCAGATCAGCGGTGTGTGTCATACATAGCATGAGACTATTAGCGAGTTAAATGTTTCAGATGCCCAAACATGCCGCAAAGTCGATCTCGGCATCTAGATCTTGCTGTGTTCGTGATAACGCATGCAGGACCAGGAAAGGGAAAATGTGCTGTGATTTCATTCTCCTGGAGCATTTATCCAGCTAAGACTCCATAGTATCTTAAAAAAAAAAAAAGTTTCCTCATTAATGTAAATAAAGATATTTGTCTTTTTTTGGTAGGTATTTCTAGATGCATGGTTTCCATCTACAGTTTTCCATCCATAGCTCAGGCATTGGCATAGTGTGTCTGCTCTGATTGCTGCCTGGCTGTAGGCACATATCTTTTGGTAGCCTAAACAAAGGCTGGGAAGCACTGCTTCAAGGCAAATATTGGGCTGGATCCGAAGCTTGCTGAAGTCAACAGGACTCCCACTGGGGTTTTTAGTCAGGCCTATCATTAATTCCCTAATGAAGTTAGCCATTTATCTTTATTAGATGGACTCTTCAATGAATTGATTTAATCTAGAAGACTTCTCCTTCATGACAGATTTTCAGACCCCCATGTACTCCTGCCTCTGCAAGGAGCCCAGCCTGCCCTGTGCCAAGCGTGCTCCGCTTCCCAAGGAGCTAATCAGCCGGCCCATCTCCTCTCAATCAATAAGCATTTATTCTAACTGAAACCAACATCGACTGGAATCCAACCAGGAATGTGAAATGCCCTATAAATAATGTGCATGAGCTGGAGCCTGAGAGCAGGCGGTGGCAGGACTGTCAATGGGAGCGCTAATGGGGGGAACATGCCACCCAGCACTCTGTCACTCTCCCAATGCCCTATTTACAGCTCTCACCAGGGAGCTCCCTGTCTCGCTTTGATGATGAATTAATTTCCTCTGATGGATCAACCTCCCAGTCTCCCATTGCAACACCTTGCAGAATGCATTGCCTAACGAGAATTGCTCATTAACATATAAATCATGATGTATTTCTTTTTGGCACTCCAGGCAAAACAATGGGCTGAGTGCTCCCCCCCCCNCCCCCCATCTAACTTTTCCCTAGAGGAAGAACTTTCATTGATTGCTAAATGGAAGGTGGAAAGAGTGAAATAATTTAATTGCATGACTCCTCTGATGTGCTGCTGCTTAGACTTTAAGTAAGCATATGACTTCCCCAGCATGTATGCTGTCTTCATATTTTATTGTAGGATAGGTATGATGTTTCTCTATCATAACCAGTTACAACAGTATGTGTTCAAGTGTTAGGTTACCAACAATATTAGGGTCTTCTGAATACCTCACCTGCAATGGGGATAAAGCCTAAATTAGCAGATAAGGAGCAAGACCAGAAATCTGTTGTATCTGTCCAACCTTTTGTGGATGGATCTGTTTTCTCCGTGCATGGGGGATATACCCAAGCTGTGTGGATACAAGGTGGCTCCAAATCAGGAGCTGAGCAGCCACCACTAGTTAATAAACCCTTTTTATTGTCAGCCTGGGAAACACCAGCGAAAATACCTTCAGGCATTTAGTGTTTTATATCTAGCTCTGCTACAAACTTGGTGGGTGATGGTTGGTGGCTGCCTCAGTTTTTCTGCCTGGATAAACAAGGTAGGATCAGCTGAACTGGTAAATTTTCAGCTCCTAGTATTTAACTCACTGTAGCAATTAAATTAAGTGCTCCAAACTCCTCCCTTTTCTCCTTGGTTGGACTATGCTGCAACTCATTTCTGATTCTGGATTTTCATATGGGTATGTCATCGGCTGACAGCAATGCAGCAGCTGCAGCTGCCAAATCTGACTGGAAAATAGGGATAGAAAGCACCACTTGGTCCACTGAAGCAGCTGAGGCTTATCTTGGTGAGAGATACACATTGTAGCTCCACCTCAAGCCTTAATAAGGTGGCCAGGCAATGGACCATGCTGGTGCTACCCTCAGCAGCAGAAGGAAGGAGCTGTCAGGCACCGGGAGCCTGCAGAGCAGCCCTCTTGGAGCATCCCCTTCCTCCTCTGGAGCTGCACCAGAGAGATGGCATGCGAAAGCTGGCAAGCCCAACATCAGCATAGCTTCAGTACCTGAAGAAGTAATGAGCACTATGAGTTTGTTCACTTTGATGAACGGCAAGGAAATCTTTTGACCAAACAGACTCAACCCATACTGCATGCTCCTCTGACTTCCACGCCAGTGGCACAGCCTGCGTAGTTTGTCCCTCCCAGCACTTGCAGGGAAGCCTGTCCTGCGGTCTCTCCCATTCCCCAGCACGTCTGGTCGATGAATCAAACTTCCATATGGTGCATTTGGCATGAGGAGCCTGTCTGGAGAGCACAGCAGATGGTCTTTGAGGAACAAGATGTGGTTGCTCCCCACAATACCTCATCTCCGACAGTGCAGCAGAAAGCCTGTGAGTGTCCGCTTTCCATTTCTGCGTGCGGAGTCTCCATGGTTTCAGGGAAGCTGCAGAGAGGGACCTCACATACCTGAAATATTCACCTAGCCCAGCAGCACCTGTGGCCGAGATGAGGAGCATTTCCGAGAGTCTGACCAGCCTGGGGTGGATCTGAGAGCAATTCCCAGAATGTCCTTCCAGCCAGCAATACGCCATCCCTGAGCTCAGGCAGCCCAGCCTCTCCCCAAAGCATCGCCAGTGCGGCTGTCCCATCCCTGCCTCTCCTGCCTCCTCCCAGCTCCTGCTCCTGCTCCACGGCAGCTCTTCATCCGCAGGCTTCCTCCTACACCACCCTACCTGTGCTCCTCAGGTTGAGGATAAATGCAGTTAAACCAGCACAGGTACTATCTTCTTCTCTTCTGCCACCTCCTCCAGGTAACCTAATTTCACACTAAAATCCTTTAAGAATTTATTTCTTTGCCAATTTTAACAGGAATAATAAGAACAGTTTCACTATTGTAAATTTGCCTTTTTCCTCTCCCACTTGCTGTCAACACTAGGCAGCACCTTACTTTGCTTGCCTTTAAATTACACACTAAACTCAGCCTCTGAAGTTAAACATGCATGAGCCCGCTAACCCACCCTTCGACCTTCTGTTTACCATCCATTTGCAACTTTACACAGGATTTAAAGCAGGGATACATTTTTTTTTTCTTGTTTTGTGTTTACATTGGCAAGATTGGTATCAGTTTAATTAAATCATCTTAAAATCAGTTCATAGCAGGCACTGTTTTCCTTGTGTAGACAACAGCAGAGCACGGAGCCAGCATAGCTCCATCCAGCTCCGCCACAGCGGGGCTGAGCCAACCAGGCAAGGAGGGGACCCCACAGCGATGCAGCTTGGGGTGATCACCTCCACCAGCAGTGCCAGAAGGAGAGCTTGGAAATTCCAGCAAGTCTTCTTGGAAGTTGTCCTAAAAGGTGTCCTTTGTTAATATGAGAGAAACGTTAAAATTTTTCATCACCACTGAAAGCAAACTTGGTGCCATTACTGCAAGGTGGGCTATAAAATAGGAACAGTTTGTTTCCTGAGGCACACAAGGCAAGTTCTTCCTAAACCCTGGTGCTTTTTTGCAATATTTGCATCACCAACCCCTATTTCTCTCACTTGCATGGAATGCTATTTTCAGTTTGACAGTTTTTTTGAGGTGCCATTCACTTACCAGCTAGGTCTTAGCTGGTGCACCAGTATTAGTGTACAGCTGTCCTGGCACCACCTGGTGAACTAGTCCTTTTTTTCTCTTTTTTTCCTTTTGTTTTTCAGAAAATACTAGAAGAATCTGGAGCTCTGCCTGTTTAAACTCCTGAATATTTCCTTCACATTTTTTAGCTATGGGCTTGAGTCATGACTGCAGATTCTCTTCTACTGACTCAGATGAGGGGAAGAATTCATCTCTGTTAGAAAGCTGGGTGATCAAAATTATTTACACCCATCATGCATTTATCCCTTTAATATTTACTGTGCGTCTCTCAGACCCAAATTGTAAATGCCTTGCGAGGAAATGAAACCCACTATGAGTGACTTTGAACACCCCAGTTCTCTGGGTAGCCTTACCCGTCCTCAGCTGTGGGACCAGCTTTCTGAAGAAACCTCACAGTGACGAAGCTGCCCAACAGCCACCACCAGCAGAGGTGATCTGAGAAGCTGGATGCCTGGCTCTTTCCACCAAGCACAAGGATTGTGGAGAACTGTTGTAGTTTCACCTCAGCAGGTAACTGAGCACCATGCAGCTGCTGCCTCATGCCTCCTCCCCCAAAGAGATGGGGAGGACAATGGAAAAAAAACCCTCTGGGGCTGAGATAAAGACAGTTTAATAGGATAACAAAGGAAAAGAATAATAATAATATAAAACCAAGTGATGCACAAATGCAATTGCTTACCATACGCAGAAGGAAAAAAACCCAACCTGATGCCCAGTCTGTTTCCAAGCAGTGATCCCACCTCCCAGCTCGCTTCCCCAGTTATATCCGGAGCATGTCGTTCTATGGTAGGGAATACCCCTTTGGCCAGTCTGGGCCAGCTGTCCTGGCTGTGCTCTCCCAGCTTCCTGTGCACCTGGCAGGGCGTGGGAAGCTGGAAAGTTCTTGACTTAGTGTAGGCACTACAACTACCTAGCAAGAACTAAAACATCAGTGAGTTATCAACGTTATTCTCATCCTAAATCCAAAACACAGCACTATGCTGGCTACTGGCAGGGGCTCTGCTTTTCTGAGGCTGAGAGCTTTACTAGTAGTCACCTGAACAGCACAAGCTGTGGTTACACAATAGTTAAGCATCCCTGTTTCATCTGGTATGCTTTCCCAGTCCCTCCTGCATGCCTGGTTGTTGGCACTGGTGCTTATCTGACCATGGGGTAAGTCACCCCAGGAAAAAACTGGCAGAAAACTGACCTGGCAAAAAAAAGATAATTGCTTTCTGCCAGGTAAGCTCCTGTGCTGGCTCATTGCAGGGTCAGGGAGATGGGAGTGCCCCTCAGGGCGTGGAGGAGGTATCTTCTTCTGGGGAGAGGGTGACCATGCCAGCCAGCGCTGACTGAAGTAATTATAAAATGAGGTGGCAGAGCAGGCTCTGTTGCCTCACCCTATAAAGGGACAGCTAGACACAGGAGTCCAGGCATCATGATGAAATGGAGTATGCCACGTTAAAATTTGAGGTCTTCCTTGAAATCCCTTGTAGAAGACAGCTTGCATGTGCACTTGTGTTGTTCACATTGTGTTTGCAAATAGGTTGTCTGGGGAGGATGTGGAGTCTCCTTGGAGATACTAGAAAAACATCTGGACGCAGTGCTTTGCAACTGGCTGTAGGTGGCTCTGTGGAGCATGGAGGTTGGACAAGATGACCTCCAGAGATTCATTCCAACCTCAACTGTTCTGTGATTCTGTGATTCTTTGTTAAAGTCCCATGAAATATAGCTCAGAAGCAGCTGTAAGCACAGGAGCCTCAGGGTGGAAGGCTCCAGCCGCCAAGGTGGAGAGCCGGAGTGCAGTTTCTTAATTAATGTGAGTCAGCCTCAGTCTGCACGGGTGATTGATGGAAAAGCGAGTTTTGTGGAGCTCCCTGGTTCTCAGCCATGTTCTCACTGCCTCCCTGGCCTCCTGACCACACTCATGCAACCACATGCTCCACATCAGGGATCTCCCCTGACTTTAATGTATTTTTCAGGTTAGTGTCTGGCTCTCTGAAGGCTGTTGATCTGTCTGGCTGTGGAGCAGCCCCATTGTAGGTGATGGTGGAAGGGAAGTGGTGGGAAAGCTTTTCCAGAAACACGGATTTGCATTTGCTTAAGTAGAGCATGAAACCACGCAGGCAATGGTGCTGTACCATGGTGCCCTAGGCCACCTGTGCCGCAGCTCTGCCCTTCCTCCTGTCCTTTCCATGTCCTCCTGCCCTTTCCCCAGCCTTTCTTTGCTAATAAATGCTAACTTCTCAGCAACCTCCTCACTCCTCTGACACTTGTCCGGCCAGCTTTTTCTCACTAACCTCGCATACTTGTTTTCCTTTTTGCTTGGAAAGTTTTCTGCCATTTTAGTGGATGAAATTGGTTTTCCAGGTAGCAGGAGCTCAAGGTACCTGGCAGAAGCACAGAGGAAGGGGCAGGGAAGGAGACTGTGAGACGCTTTGATAGGGGTGAGATGCTGCTTTGGCTTGGCAGAGCCAGAGTCAGCTACTCCTCTTTGTTCTCACTCTTTGATTTAATTTTTAATTTAATTTTCATTCTTTCCTGCACTTTACTGATAAAAATGGAGGTTCTAAATGTAATTTTTTTTTTCCCCAGCCACTGAACCAATCCACTTAACACCTCACTAGCCCCAAAGGAACGCTATTATAAGGCCTGAGTGTGGATAAATACTGAGTTGATAGCAGGGCTGAGATGCAAATCTACAGATAACATTTGACTTCAGGGGAGCTGGTTGCGGGTAAGAGGCTCTCAGAAGTTCTAACACCCTGCTGTACAGTTCCTCAGGAGCAACCCTGGAGGAGCAGAGAGAAGAGCCAGCAGGCTGACAGGCAGCCCCTTCCCATCCCTGTCCTCATGTTTAAATGCAAACAAATGCTGAGAACAGAAAACAGAGAATTATTTAAATATATATATATTCCTGCCATTCCTGCATGTGATTAATCCTCTTTTCCTCTACCAGCGAATATATTACTGAGAGTGCGCTCTATAATACAGAGGCATCTGGCTGAGACTAGAAAGAGCAGCATGCTTATGCATTATTAATGCGTTAGAAAAAACAGACTTCCGTGGCCTGACTGTATATATTGGATCAGTATGGAATAGCCTTTATAGGATAATTAGCACTGATAACTGGCCCATTTTGCTTATCTTTTGCAATAGAATAATCCCCAGGATGAGACATGTTTATTTTGTCAAACAGTGAAAGAGATTATGTTTTGAAAGAGCTTTTAATGAGCAGCTAGTGCCCAACGCTATTCTTAAAAGAGAAAACGTGATCTGGGAAGCAGTGCACGGGGACCATAATAGGGAAAATGCAAATCTCCACCTTAGCAAACCTGTAATCATAAAACGGGTCTTTAGGGATCCTTGGTTATCCGGGAACAACAGCGGTGCTGCAGTCTTGCCAGTGAAGCAGGAAATATTTGAGGGGAACAAAAAATTATAGTGGGGCTTCCTAAGGCATAACTTTGGCACAGTGGAGTTGCATTTCTTTAAATGGTTTATGTCTTGACAAATATAATATGACATAAGAAGGCTAAAAACCCAAAGCCAGCACGGTAGGGCAGGGGGCTATGGGGGCTGCCTGGGCATGAGACATAATAATCAGGTTTATCTTCCAGCTTTGTCTCCAATCAATTTATCTGTTGGAAGATGGTTAAATCAGTAAGAAACTGGAGGAGGCCCTAATCTTGGGAAGATAGAGCTACATTCATTTGTGCACTGGTCCTTTTCAAAAGATGAAGTGACTCTGTGAGTATCTAGCTCGTAAATCAGGGTGGCGAGGAGACAGCCCGGCTCCCCTCTCCCTAGCCTCTGACATGAAGACCTCGGCTTAGCAGAAGGATAGAGTCACATTTCCAGCAGAACACGGAGTGCACCAGCCGTATCTCTTAGCTTACACAGCCGAGTATTGGCACCAGGCTCCTCGAGTAGGATCCATTTCACATGTCTGTGTCTGAGCTGGTCACCCTGGGCTGCTTTTATAATCAATAGGTGCTCTGAGGATGTAATTCATCCCGTGCAGGAGTAGATATCTAACAGAGGTCAAATGCATTGGCTCAGAAAGGGCCTGTTTCTCTCTGTTGATTACAAAGAGAGCTGAGACTGCTGTCTCTGCTGTCTCTGCCGTAGCCGCCCACAAAACGCTGGACAAGACCTCAGCCCCGTGGCAGAGGTGGCTGGGCACGGCATCCTGCGTGCCGGCGGCTTGGCCCTGCTGCAGCACGGGGCCACGGCCACGTGGCTGTGGACAACCGCAGCTCCATGGCAGAGGTGGCAGCTCCCCGGGGCACGGTGTGGTGGCATGCCAGCAAATGCCCCTTGCCAAGAAGGCTTGTGGGAGCACCACGGTGGGCTGCTCCGGAGCCAGGGCACACGTGGTGCCTTAGGGCAGGGTGTTTCTTCAGAGAACCTGCTGTCTGGGTGCACAGGTAGTCAATGCGTGTCCGAGGCATCCTGAAATCCCAGCTGAAACCAGGGCCCTACTGAAACAATAGGCGAATATGCATGAAATAGGTTTTCTTGACTGGGTTGCAGCAAGATGCACCTTTTCAGCGCAAATGGCACCGATCTGCCATGCAGAGCCCCGGCATGTCGAGGCAGTGCGGAGGTGCTGTGCGTATCCAAGGGATGCACAGGCGTGCAGTGACTCCAGCTGGGCTGGGGACAGGCTGGGGGGGTTGTGCAGACACCGACTCACTCCCAGGACTATACGTGGTAGCTGTGTCACGCTCTGTCGTGGAGCTAAAAACCAGCCAAATCTTGGTCTTTTGGAAAGATATGCCTTTCTGGAAAGCCATGAAACAACAGTAAAACAGGTTACTCAGAAGCCTGCCACTTTTCAAGCCCCCAGACAAGGTGCAGCCTGACAGTGGCTCCCAGAGCCAAGCAGTTGCATCTACCCGGGACAGGGGAGAGGCTTGGGGAAGGCACAAGACCCCGCTGTAGCTGCGGGAAGCACTGAGGCAAAACCCCACGGTGTGAGATTCGCACCCAGCGTGTGAGACTTGACAGGTCTGTCACTTCGCAGAGCCAGGCTCCGTCTGCCGGTGAATACAGATGACAAAAGGAGAGATGCTGCCAGACTGTTTGGCCTTGCTGCTACTGCAACGGCAATGACGCTCGGCTCAAATCCCGGCAGCTCTGGAAGAGGACTCCCAGCTCTTTGTCCTGCCAGCAGGACTGCGGCTCTGCCTCAAACACATGAGACCAGCTGGGTTTCTCAATGATATTTCCTGTCCCAAGGGAAAGGAGAAGCCCCAGAAATCCTGTTTTCACAACGGGTTTGAGACAAGTTAGCACCTCTCTGATTGGAAGAATTTGAATATTCATGTCAGGCTTGTGAAGTGTTTTGACCCCCTCCCCCCGCCCCCCCAGCTACTGTGGTCCTACCCGTCTCCTTCCCCCCCACCCCTTCAGAGACCTCTTTTTCTCAGAGAGGGGAAGGAAAGCAGTTTGCCTTGGCAAATAGCTTGCTATGAAGACGATGAATTCAAGAACACGTGGAGCTTGTGGTTGAAAAGAAACCGTCTGATCAGCAGAACTCTTCTCCCTCAGCTTGTAAGGGCAGATTCACTCTCAAGGCCAAGCTGCCATGTGGCTATAGAATAGAAGCAGGCCTTGTAAGAACCGATCTAACTTTCTTCAATTGTCTGTGCATCTTTAATCATGTTCACCACTTAAAAAGCAGTGGAGCTGGCAGCTGATAATTAGGCTGAGCCTGCAGCAGCATGGCCAGTGGCCAGATCACATGGCTCCTTTCATCTGCATATTTATGCATTTAAAGGAGAGGAAAACTTTCATAATATTTTAATAACTAGGTTCTTCTGAATCCATAAATCCAGTCCTCCGGGCTTAGCCTACACTCTCTTTCTGATCTTACATTAAGTGGAAGAGGGTGGGGTACTTTGTTTGTTCTCCCTATTCTTTTCCTGTGCATGAACGTGCAAAGCCCATCATCTCAAGTTCACGGTCTTCTGGAGGATGGGAGGGTCAAGCAAGGTAAAACTGCACTTCTAAGGATGAAGGTACAACTTTGATTTGGTTCCTGGCATGGGAACAATTCCCCTTTCCCAAGATAGCTCGTCTACAGACTGGCAGGGCTGAAGCTCCTTTGCTAAACAACAGCTCCAAACAAAGAATCCATGATATCCATGTTTAAAAGAGAAGCTAGAGTGCATATTGGCCATTGCACTTCTTAGGAAATCAGTCAGGTCCAGCCCTAGGATAGGCAATGATGTGCCGAAAAATGTCAAAACGTGAGGAGCTGGTCCCAGTGTGGGTCTGTGGGTGCTAGAGCTCTGCCTCCATGCACGCTGCCAGAGACAGCGATGGGTGGGCAACCTCCCTCTGCATGGTGCCTCCACCCTCCTCCCATGGGCAGATGCAGCCTGGCAGTGCCCAGCCATGGCCAGCCCGCTGCACAGCTCTCCACCAGCCACTGCCCAGCCACCACCTTACCTCCTGGTGGGGCAGTGCCAGGGGGATGCGGGCAAGGGGGGCCCAATGTCCATCTCCCCACCTGGGGTGGCAGCCCCCTTGTCAGCCTTGGTGACATCCTGCAGGGTCCTTCGCAGTGAGGCCTTGCAGACCGTCCTCCCTCTCCCTGGCGGCATCACCCGGCATGTGCAGGCGGGCTTTTCCATTAGCACTGAATGACAGCCGCTATCAGCAGGAAAACAGAGAAGGTGAGGAGGAGAGACTAATCATTATGCTCCTGTTATCTTAGTGAGATGGAGGAAGCACTGTTAAAATAACACATCGCTGATTTCTTTCAAAGATGAAGCACTCAGTTAAATAAAAACCATTTCATGAGATGTGTTTCTTAAACACTATAACTTTTTTTAAAGGAAAACTTAGCTATAAGTTAGCCATCCTGTGCTGGAAGCAGCTTCTACCTAAGATTCCCTGTGTGGAGGGAAGAATATCTTGCTGATTTGTAAGGGTCTTGGTAGTGGCTTTAATTGTTGTTACCACACAGGAAGTGAACAAACAAGCCAATGGCAGTTTCCAGGGTACGTCTTGACCTGGCCTTTAGTTGGGGTTTAACACTGCTCTAGAGTACGAGTGAATTTCGGCTAGCGCAGCTGCTTTGTTTCAGAGGCAACGTCAAGTAACAATAGTTTTGCTAGACAAAGTGAGATATAGTCAAGCCCTCAAAAATGCAAACTATGGCATTAACTCCACTGGGAGGAACAGTGAATTGTTTCTTGTGTATTTAAAGAATCAGAAGAAACAAACAAGGGCGAGATTAATTAGGAGTGGGAGTTCACAACTCCCTCTCCAAGCAAACGAGGTACAGTTCTGAACGAGACACAGCAGCGAGTTAGCTGAAATGTTTCTCGGCACTTTCCATCTGAGGTCTGAGAAAATTTCCTTTGCACCCCAGTGTCCCCAAGACATTCATAAACCACCTCTCTGGCTACCCAATGTGATGATTAACTTGTGTCCCCAGGTTTCATTATCAAGCTTTTAATCTAAGCCTGAACTCTCTGATCTGTCATCTGAAGCAGTGAGGGAACTTGCAGCAGGGGTTTTTTCCCAGCAGAGTAAAACAATTCACTTGCTAAAGACATTATGTGGGAGATATAACTTACAGATATAAGAATTTGGAAATTTGGGTGTTTATTTTGTAGCTTTGGGGGTGGCTGATGTTTTACTTCAAGGCTGGATCTTACATTTCCAGTACTGTAAGTAGGGCAACAGATTTCAGTCCAAAAGTCCATGAGAGAGTCCCATTCATTTTGATGGGATTTGAGGATAAATACTGATAAATGTAACATGATGTAGGAATTTGCATTTTCTTAAGCCTTGTCTAGACTTGGATTTGGAAGGTGTGATGCACCATGTGAATAACACAATGTAGTTAAGGTCCCATGGTTTTAATGCACAGCTTTAACTCTGGTTCTTTGCAGGAGGCTATTACTACATTGTATTTAGCACTTGCTCATCCAGAAATCATCAACGGTAAATTAAAAGAGAGGATAAAAATCAAAGGCAGATTAATCTTGCGGTTACACCTTTCAGATGTGGTGTTCTGCTCTGCGTAGGACTATTGGGCCTCTGACAGTACAGAAACAAGGGCTCCCCAGCCATACTACCACGTAGGTGATGAGTGTAAGAGGCTGTGGGGCCGTGCGTCAATGGTGAGGGGGGTCTGCACTGGGATGTGGAGTAGGCGACCTGGGATGGCACATGGGGAGTTGGGGGGTTGAGTAAATAACAGGGGGGAGAGACCTGAGGGTGCAGCTGTCCCATATAGATTTGGAGGTGGGGAAGGATAATGGTTATGGTGGTTGGGAGTGGGTGAGGATAGGGCAGTAGTGATAGTGGGTGCAGTGCAGGACACCTTTCTGGTGCCCAGAAAGGCCAAGCGTATATTTCTTAAGAAGCCACCACCATCTCAATCTCCTCCAAAGCTACACTGAGAAGTCCTCCCTACCAGTAAACCCAGCACAGTTACCATCTGAGTTGGCCAGCCAGGAGTGCCGAGGGTCCAAAAGCTGCAAAGCACAAGCCGTTGCCTGGAGCTCTCACACAGAGCCAGGAGCTGAATTTGAAGCAGAGGAGTTTGGCAGCTGATCCCTCCAGCTATCACCCCTCCTTGGTGCACCCAGACCTGTTTGATGTGATCTGATACATTTTCCCTTTAGCCAAGAACTACCACTCAGGGCAAATCCATCATCCTGGATGAAGGATGTGCTACATACAGAGGAGGCAGAGGGGATCATGGTTGCCTCATATAAAATTATCTTCTTTGAATTTTCCTTCACCACCACTATCTCCACACTGCTGTTGATGGCACTTTGGTACACTGGGACAATGGAACCAAGGAGAAAGATTGTTGCAAGTACTTTAGTTAGGGGGGAATAATAGAATCATAGAGTCATTTAGGTTGGAAAAGACATTTCAGATCATCAAGTCCAACCGTAAACCTAGCACTGTCTAGTCCACCAATGTCCCTAAGTACCATGTCTACACATCTTTTAAATAGCTGCAGGGATGGTGACTCAACCACTGCCCTGGGCAGCCTGTTCCAGTGATTGACAACCCTTTCAGTGAAGAAATTTTTCCTAATATCCAATCTAAACCTCCCCTGGCAACAACTTGAGGTCACTTCCTCTTGTCCTATCGCTTGTTACTTGGGAGAACAGACCAACACCCACCTGGCTACAGCCTCCTTCCAGGTAGTTGTAGAGAGCAATCAGGTCTCCCCTCAGCCTCCTTTTCTCTAGGCTGAACAACTCCAGTTCCCTCAGCTGCTCCTCATCAGACTTGTGCTCCAGACCCTTCACCAGCTTCATTGCCCTTCTCTGGACACACTCCAGCACCTCAATGTCTTTCTTGTAGTGAGGGGCCCAAACGTGAACACAGTCCTACCAAACTGTTGTGATGGGCTATTCTGAGTGCTGGAGTTACACTTCACTAATTTCTCAAACCGGACCCCAAAACAGCTCTTTCAACCCAGTAGGACCAAAGTGCTCTGACTTCTAGCGATGAAGACCAGTGCTTGGTACGTGAATGTACAGGACAACTTACAGAAATTAATGTTAATTCAGATGTGTGATTTTGGCCTACAGCTGCCTGTGATAAATTCCTGGTTTTATCAAGGGCTCCAAAACAACTTGAAAGTTCATCTATCTGAGCGCTCTTTAGAGCATCATTGAAGTTTGCAAAATATGTCATGTAAGAACACAAGTATGACTTTCATGGTTATTTGAACCTTGTCTGATGCACCAGGAGTTGCTTTTTCTTTACTGGGTTCTGTCCCCCTTGCTCCACTCCTCAATCCATCATGAAGTCACCAGTCATGCAAAAGCCTGCGCAAACATTCTGAACATGAGTCATGTGGCATCTGTTGCTATTCATTAAACTGTGGTTTATATCTTTGGAGTACACAGTATTATCCTGCATGGATGTGGCTTTATCTCTGTTACTACAATATGGAATTAATTAAGAATATTAAAGTTTGTGTTGAAAAAAATTATATTCCTAACTTTTATCTATGGAGGCAACATTTTCATATCCATTCTCCCCTCATGGCAGCATCCTGTGGGAAGATGTGATAGACACATTTAGGTAAATATTATTCCCCCAGCACACATGGTTTCCATTGCAATCTATCCCCTGCTGTTTCCTTCCAAGCACTTTCCTCTGTTACATATTCTACAATGGTGGCTGAAATACTGATCAGCGATAGCAGAGACAAATTGACTCCAGCAACTAGGAGTTTTAAGGGCAACAAATGTTTATATCTTGGTTTTGCATGTACCATAGTTACGGTTACAGTTTTTAGGCGTCCACTGAAATTTTCACTGGCATTGGAAGTCTAAAGCTGCTTGAGGCAGTTATAATTTAATAAAAGGACAGAACGAATAATGGCTGAGTGAGTGAGATGGGACATAAAGATAGTGAACTACAAAACAGCCACATGGGCCCGAGAGCTGTAGAGGAGACGCTTGCTCCTGTAGCCTCCCCTTCAGATTGTGAGTAGCCTGGGTGCTCCGCACAGACCTGGTGCAGAAGCTGCACCTGAGCCGCTCCTGAGCTGCCTGAAGCTTAGGGGTGACAACCTGCCCACTGCAGGCTAGCAGAGAATTAATTTCACATGGTTTTAAACTGGCATGGCCACTGGAAAAGGTTTCTTAGCAGATGATAATAGCAAGAAGCTGGGAAAAAACAGGATGGGAACTGCTTTTTCCAGTGACTGTGTTTCCTCTAATGCATGTCAAGCTACAGCTCTAGATGCAGTGGGTTGATAAAGCATTTTTCCCTCCCTGTGCCTGACCCAGCATTCGCTGGGTACCACTGGACTGCAGTGGGATGTCACTCCAAATCAGACTGAAGCTGGCATGCCCACCACGTGTTAACGTACTGTCGGGAGCTGCACGGAGGTATGAGGAGAATCCGTGGGCACACTTTTACCGGCCTATTTGCAGCACCTTCTAAGTCTGTAGCGCGTGAACAGAACTGAACGCAAATGCATGCCTGTGCCCTAGCTATTTGTCTGTGCTAGTCTTATGAATGTGCTCACAGGGGTCCAGGCTCTAAGCATGCACCTACTTGTTTGCAGGGGATGGTCCGAATGTCCTACAAAACCACTTGCCATGGCAACAGCAGATTGAGCATTGGGATTCTTTGAAGCCTGGCTTCCATTATTATTATTATTATTATTATTATTATTATTATTATTATTCAAGCATCATGTGCTCAAAACTTTCAAGGCAGGATGATACGGTCTCTGCTCCCAGGCTCTAACTGCAGGTTTGATGCTGGAACCTACATTTATAGAAGCGACACTGCCATACCCTGTGCTATCTGCTGAGGGGCCGGACCTGACTGCCTGGCAAGCAATCATACAATGAAAGCTTCATGGAAAAATCTGCAACATGAAAGGAGCATTGCGTGACTAAACTAATTTTTTTTACCTGGAGAGATTTTTAGGATGGGAAGATCTTTCTAACACAAACTGGAATAACTTCAACTTTTACATTCTCTCTCTGAAATGACCCCAGGCTGGCCCTTGCCCTTGCTTTGGGGAATGTACTCCCGATTTGTATCTCAGGAGGCCGAGAGATATGGAATAAACTCTCATTACCTCTTGCTAATGTAAAGCACCACACAGCAGATGCCTGAAGCCCTGCTCAGTGGGGTCGATGTAAAACAATAGTGGACCCCTGGCAGGACCTTTCCTTCAACTTCCACAGGACCCACTGTAATGGAGAGAGCGGTCTGTGGCTGCCCATTTAAAAAGCCTTGCCTTCACAAAGCCTGCAGCAAAGTGGCCATCACTAAGAGGAGCCTTCTTGTTGTGCTAACTAGGAATTCTCATTAATTGATATCACTATCAGAGTCCTCGAGCCCCAGTGTAAGCAGCAGGGGTTATAGTGCATGAGAAAGCCCCCATGCAATGACATTGCTATGGGTTAATAGAGTACTAATGAGTTGAAAGGGGAGAACCTGCATTAGGGAATACAGGACCAGATCATGAAAAACACAGCACAACCCCAGGCAAGACCATAGGCATCTTTAGTTGGGAGGGGAGGGTGGGGGGTGGTACCCCAGCTGCTACAGGGGCCCACATAGAAATGGCCACACCATCAATAGCAATGTCCCGAGAGCTGTTGTGTCCACCCAGCAGCATGGGCCAAGTGGAAAATGCAATGCAACATCACACAGGGGCTGCAGCGTGGCTCTCCTGCACAAGGGCAGGGATCTTCCCTTGCACAGCATGAGGTCAGCGATGATTTGGGCTTTCCCCAACCGTGCTACAGAAAAGGCATTGTATGGTCACTGCTTCCAGGCGTGGCACATTACGTTGCCATCTTTTACAGCCCGAAATTATACTAACCCCCACCTATTTTTCAGAGGTCACATCTACATTTTTAGTAAAGGGCAGACGCAGGAGGCTCTTGAGACCAGACTGTCTCTTCTATGCCTGTGAGCCTGTAAGTGCAGCCACAAAGTGTCCTCCAAGATCTAAGTGTCCAAGGGGCTTTGGCACATTTGTACACTGCTGAGCACACTCACAGGCTGTCTTCAGGACCAGGTGATGATGCTCGGTGAGCTGAAGGTGGGGAACACTTGCATTTGTTCATTTGGTTGCAGTAAAGACTTGAACAATTAAAGAGAAAAACTTCACAGCATGCTTAGAATAAACATAGTCATTCTTTATCATACAGAGTAATGCCTTATACATAAATAATTTGAATGTCTCGTTCTTTCACAGAAAGTAACAGAGAAAAACCTTCAAGGTTGATACATGGGAGCTGGCATTACAAATCACATAGGGTCAAACCCAAATCCTGCATTCAAACAAGAGCTGACCTATATACCACCTCCCTCCCCTGCCCTGGAAAGAACTGAATCAGGTCCCTCCTTGGAAGACTATCCCCACCATCAACCTCTGGTTACAGATCCCAACCCCGCAATCTCAACCCATTGCCGAAATCCAGTCCTTTACATTTGCAGTGGTATGAAATCCTAGTCAGCAGCTGCGGAAGGAGCCGTTGCCTTCTCCAAGGTGTATTATCCATAGGTTTTCAGAGGTAACTGAACTAACTAAACCTACCCAAGCCGGATCCCTTGCAGCTATTTCTATTTCTTGGCTGACAAGCTGGTTACTGAAGCAGCAAGGCTAGGCATTGCACAGTCTAGCGACATTTGACTACAACTGGGAGGGCTTATACAGAACAGCAGTGTGGGAACAGAAAAAGAAGCTAGCAGGGCTGCAATGAGAAATCTGAGCTTTGATCAAAGAGACAGCAGCATTTGACTCTATCTGAGCTGGCAAGGAGATCCCATCCCAAAAGCAAAATAAAATATGTCATTCTTTTCAGCAGATGAAATTCTCTCCAGTGGTTTGTTCCTCCCAGGATCATTTTACGTGGCGTCCTTTTCTTTAAAGTCTTTCCCCTGAGGAAGCCGATCGTTTAATATAGACTACAGAGTTAGCATCCGGTATTAAATCAGTCAGGCTACTCTGAAATGAGGCGAGCGGGCGTCCTGGAAAAGAAATAAAAATGCAAGTTTAATAGAGGAGATAGCGTGGGTCAAGGGGAACCTATTTATTGCAGAAGACACAGGAACACACTGCTCATTCAACGGAGGGTCACTCCACCCTGCCGTAGATGTGTTTTACACTCCCAGTAAACTCCAGATGCTCACTGTGTGTGCACAAGGAATGCACAATCGGGCCCCAGCGGCTTTTCTGTCTTGCTTCATTTTACCGAGCTGCCCTAAGAGGGACTAGCATGTTCCCACAGCTCTCATTAATCCGACCGGCAAAGTTAGGCGCTCGGCATTTCAGCCACACACTTTTGGCATCTTTGGCTGCAAAGATGAGCTGTAAAAATGTGAGGACGAAACATGTCAGGAGCGTTAACAGACCACAGCCCCAGGGCAGGATGGCAGGGATCAGCATCGGAGCCAGGGCTGCAGAAAGGCTCTTCTGTCCCACACGCTGCTGCTTCTGCACCCCCGCGGCTGTTTTAGGAGGGGTTCCTTCCAGCCCGGCACCGAACACAGCAACTGCCAGCCGCCCCGTGAGGAAGCCAGATGCGATGCGTTAGGCACAACTCACACAATCCATTGCTGGTGCGAAACCCGCTCAGAGAGATTTATGTTGCATCACTGTAAGCGCTTTTATGTCACTACTTAGCCACATGCCAATTGCACACGAACCCTCGGAAAAGCTGCGGTTTTGGTAGTTTTGGGTTGGTTTTTTTAAATGTCATGCGAGCCGACAAGACGTGATTCTTTAGCACCGTAGTGAATGAAAACACTCATTTACCTCATCTAGCGTTTCACTTCATAAGTAACAATTTAGCCCACGATTGAAAGTGTCAGCTAAATGAGGTAGTTTATAATAATTCTGAAAGCATGCTAACTGTAAGAGGCTATAATCAGAGCTAATTACAGGGACATTTTGGAAGTCCATTGGTTTGGGGCTTTAGTTTTGATAAAGGGGATAACAACTTGTAAGCTATGATTCTTTTAATTATAACAATAGTAACCACCTACTTTTACACAGCTTCTTTCATCTCTACAAACCCCACAGCTTTTTGCAAACTATACATACCACAGGAATTATTTAGCCTAACACCAAAGTGAAGCCATCTCTGCATGAAATAAGTAACTGTTCAACAATACCTAGCGGTCCTGTGCAAAATTTGTAGAGGAAAGAAAGTGCAGAAAGAGAATATAATTTCCCTTGTGTCTCCTTACAAATACTCAGGGGATCCTTGGATGCCCACCGCGGTAGCTATCTCATCTTGAGAATAAGGAAGGCACTACAGGGGAAGGCAGCAGCAGCATCCCCACTCGCGACTGAGGAAGCAGGGGCACCACGCGGCAGCATCCTGCCACATCTGGCCAAGCTCACCTGTCCACGTCCTCCGCTGGGTAACGATAAAACTTTGACACTGCGCTTGGGAGTTACAAATTGCGGCGGCTTCCTCAGCGCTGTGAACGGAGAGCAGGCACCCCAGGTGGCTGTAGGAGGGCCAGCACTTGTAGTCTTCTCCTTCCACCGTTCGGAAGCCCTTTAGGGAGATGTAGTCTGGGGACAGAAAGAGGCTGCTTAGGGAAACTCTTTAAGGGCACTTTCAGAGACTAGTTACACTAGACAGTATGCTGCACTTCAGTGAGACTCTTCAAGGAAACATGACAGTGATAGATTGAACCGGCCTCCTTAGATGGAGTGGGTGCAGCTGCAAAGATAAAAGAAACCCAAATCCTAACTTGTGGTTCTGCTATGGAGGACAGGACAGCAGTTCCCCCCCAGATGTAAGACAGGAGGCAGAGCTGTCAAGGGTGAAGGGACAGGAGAGCGACCACAGAGGAGGGGGGGGCGTAGAGGCTCCTCTTCTTCTTCAGAGAAGCCACCCTCACAACGGCCTCTCCTACACCTCAGCCCCAACAGCAGAACCAGCTTATTACAGATCCAGCATCGAGCTACGTGGGGCATGCTCTGACCCACCCATCACGGTGCCACCCACAGGTACAGGAGATTTAGGGACCCCAGCGGGGGAAAGGGAGCCCAGATCCCTGACAAGCTGGAGCATGTGATATTCAGGCTATTGTTCATTGACTAAGAGTCTCTCCCCACCCTCCCACACCTCTAGGACAGTGATCATTTTGGCACATCGCTACCGGGCCAGTTGCAGCCAACAGGTAGGTGTTGTTGGAAAATACTAGTAATTCCTGTTAAAGCTGCTGGTCCTTCAGTGCAAATGACTGGGTAGCTTTGTTCATAATGGTGCAAACACCAGTTCTTTCACACGTAAAGAGATTTCCTTCCGCAAGCCACCATCACCACCCCACCATCTCAAATGAACACTCAGGAAAATGTAAGTCTCAGTAACCACCGGACTTTTGAAGCCTACCTTTTGATTAGCCTCATCTCTACCACCAAATGGGTCCTTTTCAGAGGAACGCACCTCATAAAGGCTAATTTATCCATCCAGAAATCCAATAGGATGGTGTTCAGAAAAGCAAAATTTAGAGGGCACCAAGGCCCCAGCTACCTCGCCACACTCATCTTGCCCCAAAAGGCTCCCCACTGTACATTCCCAAAATAATCTGTGCTCAGCAGTCAGAAGCCACCAAGTGAAACAGGAAGTTTCAGTATCAGCGTGGAAAACTGACCTATTGGTCTATAGAATAAGATGACCCTGAAGAGAGATAGGAGACACTTAGTTTGCTACTCTGGTCTAATTGCTTAAGCTAGCCCAAATATATTCACTTGAAACACCGATGCACACTATGAGAAGAGTATTTAGCAGCGCAAACATATGTCCATAAGTAGGCCAGATCGTCTGCATTGCATTTATTTTGCAAAACAATGCAGTCATGCATAGCTCCCATGAAAAAAACCCCAAAAGGCTGCTCAAAGAAAAGATACTTTTGGTGCTTTTCCTAGTGACTGTTCACTGCCTGAATGTATGGGAGATCAGAATTTGACCAGTTACCATGTTCCTCGCTCCTTCAGTAGTTATGTTACTTAAAGCATTCAAAATGATATACCTTTTAAAAGAAGAGGTCTTTTCTGCAGATAGAGCCCAGACTTGTACAGATGTAAAACCTTTTCAAAAGCTTTCAGGGTTTCATTTATTCCATATCGTAAATCACCTACATTTAAAGAAAAAGATGACAAAGATGAGTAATTCCATCAAATACCAATTAGAGACTTACAATAAAGAAGTTTACAAATATTAGCTGGTACCTGTCGCATTCAGAATATCGGTCAAAAAGGGCCGCAAAGCCGGTGGTGCAGAGTGCGGCAAAAGATAGGTGAAAAAATACCTGCAAAAAGTCCCACAGAGTGATTAGAATACAGTTTCTTAATTTCCCCAGTGATGAAGTTGTCTACATTTTCCCGTGACTTGATTATCCAAATGCAACTAGTAAGTCTGCTTTGGTTATTAAGTTATGTTTGAGCACTTCATTGGCATCTTACAGACCATTCCTATGAGCTGGGCTGAAAGCTTGGTCCTTGCAGCACAGCATGTAGCCAAGCACTGTGTGAAATCTACCTTGCAAAAGCTCACACAACGGAGCTTTCTCTCATTCCCTGGGGCTGTATTTTTGCACTAAGCAATGCATTTCCCATCAAAAAAAAAAGACCTGTATAAAAGAAGACTCATGCAAGACTTTTCCCTTGCCTTGAGAAGGTTTGGCCTTCTTATTACCACTGGAAAGGCAGGACTCATTCCCTGAACCTCCTAGAAAACTCCTGTTCTACAAGACACAAGTGCATTACTGCAAGGCTGCAATAATCTGTGCAGGGATTTGCCCTTTAACACCAAGTCCTGCAAATTCAGGCTCCCTTACCAAGTCCTTCCATCTGAGTGTCCAGCTGCCAAGACTTCCACCAGTACATGACCTGCCAAGCATCAACGGTGAGTGGAAGTCATCGTGCTTTCACCTGGTGGACTACACGAAGTGCTGCTGCAGTCTCAGCCCCTTGCCCGTTACCTGTTTCACTGATCTTCCATAGTGCCCATAGTCTCCATAGGGAGGCTCGGAGTTTGAGGGAAGAGTTAGCCAGCCTGATCCCAGCAACGCGGGCTCAAAGCTGGTGGGCTTTGGCAGGTAGCTCACTCTGCCACTGCTTTCAGCAAACGCAGCCCGTGGATGTCAAGCGTTGGGGCTTGTTTGGCAAACACTACGTTCACAGGTGCAACCTTTGGGGCAAGCTTCTAGAAGGCGTTGAGGAAAAGGAGCAGCAGAAGAAAGACGCCTGCATTCTCACCAGACAACAACTACACTATTTTCCTGCCTTATAAGGAAAACAAACTGGCTTCAAAGCAATCCTTAACTACCCTTTGACAGAGGTGAGGGGCAATCACTGCGTAGAAGAAACGCGAGATGCTAGAGGCTACATGGCACTATGTGCGCTCAACCACCCCGGATTTTCCCCCCATCCCACTGGGCATACCGATATGCATTAAAAAGATTCTTCTTTTCATTTATTCCTTCGCATTTCCCAACCGCGGAGCATTTGAGAGGAAAGCTTTTTGTAGGGAAGTCAAGTGTGCAGTCATTATCTTCCTTGCATGACAGTTCCTCGGTGCTGGCATCATCCATGTCTGTCACTTTTAGGTTTCCATCCACCATAACAAACTGCCTCGGCTGGAAATCCAAGAGGACTATTGAACCCAGGGGCGAATGTGCCAAGTAAAACAGCAGTTTCACAAGACTCAGGCAAATCTGAGAAAGAGAAAATGAATATGCATGGGAAAAACAGATGAAAAACAGCTATTAAATTGGAAGTAGAACAAAGGGGAGGGCATTCAATGAAATTAAAGGGCGAAAAAAAAGCATATAGTACTTAAAAGGTAATTATATGTATGCTACAAAATTTATTATCAACATTGCCACAGGATTTGACTGGTAAGTAGTTTAGCAACATTTTTTAAAAACGTGTGTATACAAAAAGAGACATTTGCAGTTAGAGGAACTAGAGGAGAAAGCTGTGAGGAAAACAATAGCAGCCTTCATGTTTCAGGGGCTATATTGATTTGCTAGCTGAAATCAGAAGGTTTTTTTCCCACTCTGGCATAGAATTAATACATTCCCCTCCCTTCCCCCATGCTGTTCCATACAGACTGAGGCTCCATGGTCATTAATACCAGATTCATGCCTTGCTGCATCACTCAGCAGTATGAATTTGGGCACACAATCATGCTTCTGAAGAATTAGCCAAAGCATGCAACGTATTTATTGCCAAATTTTTTGCTTTTATGTCAACTTTCCGGCAGCAAGGAAAGGCCAGACAATACCTGATCCGGCAGAAACCTCAGTAAACTATTTTTGAACAAACTAGAGCTAGAAGAGTGCGTTTATACTGCACCGTCACTTTGTTCAAGTAGCTTTTTGCAGCAGTTTTCATTCAGTCTCAGCAGCCCTGGCATCAGATGAACTGTATCATCAACTAGGTATGCCAGGCAGACCCGCGCCACCCCTCGCTGCCTCCGATAGCAATCTGTGCAGGCGTGAGGGTTTGTTCACTTGGAACAGCTCACAGAATCGCTTGTATCTGATGTGGCTCATCAGAGGGGAATCCCATCCGTTTAGACATCCTAATTAGGAAACAGGACTAGACAGTGCCAGCATAAGTTCTGAATTAGCGTCTTCATCAGTCAAAAGATTACGAAAATCTTAATGCCACCACACCAGACCTCACCACCAGCTAATCCAGCATCATGGGTTTCTAGCTCTACAGAGACTTTGGCACATTTGAGAAGATGAGGTGCTGGGAAAGCTATGGAGAAGCCAGCATGAAATAGTTTGTAAGCAAAAGTGGAACTCCACAGGCTAAGAGAAATGACTCTGGAAGCTCTGACGCTATTTTAACTTGATTAGTGAAGCAATCATAAGAATCCCAGCTTCACATCTGGCTTGGATGGCAAGGCTCCTTTTCAACATTGTGGACCACATGCAGGCAGGGATTTTATTTTGGGATTTTGTTGTGTTTCTATTTTGCCCAAAGCATTTCTTATTGACATTAAGGTACCCACGCTTCTACTTGATGCTCTCTTTCCTCCTGGGAACCAAACAAGTAGTAGTGAACCCCCAACTGAGATCTTGAGGCAAACTGTAATACAAGCTATCACCAAAATAATTGCCGTGTCGTAAGTCATTTATGTTCCTGGGGAGCTTAAGAGTCCCTGTGCGGGATGCTTATGAGACAAGGCAGTTCTCACTACCAGGGATGCGATCCTAGCACCTACAGCAGGAGGAAAGCAATTTAGTAGTGTTTGTAGTACAGTAATACCTAAAGGGCTAAGATCAGAAACATCATACAAACACATGGCGAGAGACAGGCTGCTCGGCTCGCTGCCTAAAGTAGATAATCCACAGAAAACACCAGACTCATAGCGTGGGGAGGAGGTTTTCCCAAGGCGGACCCAGCTTGCTGAGGGGCCTCGCAAGGAAAGCCCCTCTGTGGAGTGGAACACTATAGAGGGAAAACTAGCAATATAGTGTCATACTGAGTCTTAAACACCACCCCAGCCCTGAGCAAGATTTTGCACCCACTTCCTCCCAGATGTAGCTCTTCTAGCATCGCTTAGAGAGAGGGAACATCACTGTGAGGCTGCAGGCCAGGGCTATTTTAATGTGATTTAAAAGGAGTGAAAACAAAACGATTTGAGGACAATTTGCGGGAGCAAACAGAGTGTCAGCATGACAATCCCTTTTGCCTCAGCAGTCACCACGGGCTCTCCGCATTTACCCAGTTTGCGGTCTAAAAACGACTGATAAAACTCCCTTTGTTTTGTTTTCTTACTTTAAATCTCTCCTCCCAGGGGGTCTGCAGAAGCTGAATCATCTCCAGGGGGGATCCCAGCTCCAGCATAGCTGTGACCCGTATTTCAGGATCTCCGCTATTATCATAGCATTGACCGTGCAGCTGCCGGGGAGGGAAGGAACGATTGTCAGAGCGGAGCCGCTGCCAGCGCCAGGTCCGGGACGCCCGGGGACGGGGAGTGGGGGAGGAGGCGGGGGCAACACACGGATCACTGCGGCACCGAGCCGGACACCCCTCCTCCCTCCCAAAAATTCCCGTACCGAGGGAGCACCGGACACCCCTCCTCCCTCCCAA
>VXBL01008869.1:1022778-1034901 GCA_013400195.1 Aramus guarauna
GGTGGGCCGGGGTGGGTATCGGAGGTGCCGGCAATGAGCGGTACATCCCCGCCCTTCCGACGGAGGCTGTGTACGGCAAAACCCGCTGCTTTCACGGGCGTGAATGCCGTCAGTCCCGCTAAAGTACCACGGAACGCAGCCGAGGGATGTAAACCGAATTGAAATTAGTTTGAACTGAGATATCACGTTCCCCTGCCTTCGAAAAGTCTCCGGTTAGGTTTCTAAGAAAAGCAAACGCTGGCCGTCTCTCTTACTAGAAGGATCAGCCCTGTTAGGTTGAAACAGCAGCACACTGGCTAAAGCACTGAACTGTGTTTCCAGGAAAAAACCCACCAAAACCTCCTCCATTAAAACCAGCCAGTCCAGGCAGAAAACAGGACTGTATTTGTGAGGAAACCGATCAGCCTGGTGACACAGGGCCAGCTCGGGCCTGCCTTCTCTCGCGTGTACCTGCACAGAAGAGGAAAGCGTTGCCGAGATGGCCGCGAGGAAGCGGGACGGCGTGCCTGCCTCCGCTCCGTCCCTGGTTTTATACACGTGCCTGCACTGGGCGCTGCTCTGCAGAGTGTCAGTCGGGTTAGCTGAGGGCAAAGGCAGATGCAGTTTGTCTGCTTCTAATTTAGGCGACATGCGGTTAACTCTCCTCACTGAGTGGCCTGAAACACCAGCCCAATGGGTTGATTCACTTTTCTATTCACCATTATGCTGCTGGGTTAGAAATGAAAATAACACCCTGCCTCCACCTGGTTTGCTTCAGCTTCTGCCGTGATTTCTTCAGTGGCATCACTAGCCTGAGAGACCCTCCCCGGAGAGGGAGCAGGGTGATGCGCAGCCCAGCGTGGCAACCTCCTCCGCCGTGCGGTAACCGCACACCTGGGTTTGGAGGATGCATGTCTTGCTTTTCCTCTGCTAGCCGGGGTGGCTGGTGTGTCCCAACCACCGTCCTGTCCCTGAGGGACCCAGCTCTGCTGAGGGTCTGCAGCTTCTGCCTGCACCAGGAGGAGATCGGTGGGACACGGTGGGTGAGATTTCCCAGGGTTTGTCCTGGCCACGATAAAAGCGGTGGGACCACTTGCTCCTGCAGTGCTGCTGCTGCTCTCCTTGAACGTGTCTGCACCTCCTTGCCTCCCTCCATGGGCAGCAGTGCCATTTCCTCCCTGACACAGAATGTGCCCTGCTCGGGTCGCTTTCTCAAGCCACCCCTGCAAAGGAACCTTTGTGAAACCTCCCTGAGAAACTCAACTTTAGTATCACGGCCTGTGGGATGCAGATTTTCAGAGATTACAGCAGAGCAGCTACTACGACTGGTGATTCCCAAGACTATTTTAATAGAAATAATGAATATATGACATTGATTATAAATAGCTTCCTTCCCAAAAGCCTACAGAAATTTTCCCCTCCACTTCCCGTCAGTTCAGCATCACCGGAGCAGCGTGTGAGATAGGGTACGAGTGGCAGCACCACAGCAGAGCACCAGGAAAAAGGAACTCAGAATTCATCAGGACATTTCCAGATAACAGAGTTTGGGGAGGGAAGGTAGAGCCCGCAATCTGTCGATACGTAAAATAATGTAGAAAATCTCAGGCCGCCTGCGCTTATCCATGCACGTATAGGTTAGGGGCTGATCCCAGAACAGCTCTTTCCGTAGTTGAATTTCCTTTGTTGCTTTTTAACCTTAATAGCTCTTTAATTACTGTCCTTATTTTCAAATCAAGTATACATCTGTGTCATATTAATGAATATTCATTGTCACTCGAGAGCTATTAAATGTATTTTTACCTGTGTTTCCAAGGGAATAGATGCCAGTTGAGTGTAGTATTATCTAATTTCAGCCTGTCCTCGGCACTGTAATAATATCAAGACCTATTAGAGAAGACTCACAGATACATAAAAATAATAATGATTGATTATTTATTTGCTTTATAGTAGCACTTAAGGATTCCTGCCAAGATCATGGCTCTGCTGTGCAAGGCTTCTTGCCGACAACGGCACAAGAGGTGGCCTCGCTTGATGGAGCTGACACCTTAAATGGGAAACACAGCAAAGTGCTGCAGCAAGGATGTAGCAGAGGGGTACGTGGCCGTTTGGGTGTCTTTTAGCTCTTTGGAGACTTTGTGCAAACAAAAGGGAGGAGGAGGTAATGGGGGAAGAGCTGGTGAGGGTGGGTGAGACAAGGATCAACCCTTACCAGAAGAGCTGAAAAGACCCCTTAGAACTGGACTCTGCCCCAGTGCTTGACACCAGTATCCCCTGCTAGGATCCTCGGGGTGGATCCAGCATAATCTCTTACTGGATGCTGCTGGTGCCTCAGGCACTGGAGATGCTCCAGTGTCTGCTTGTAGCTTACAGTGCTGTGATCTTCTGAGGAAATGGAACGAGAGTGAAGCTAATTGAATAAAATCCATTTGAAAAGAAGGAAGCAGTTCTTTAATATCTTTACAATGGGTCTGTACTGGAGGAACAACTTCTCCTGCACCAGTCCAGCAAAGATGCTGGCATGTGGTAAAGAGTCCAAGACTTTCAGCTGGCCCTTGGTGTGGGGGCACTATAGATAGGAAGCAAATCCTATAAATGGACCAAAAAGGAGAAGGACAGCCGGAGCCTGTGTGATGATCAGTGTGGTGATGTTTCCAGAGCAAAAGAGAGATGTATGGAAAGCAGAAGAAAAGGAGGGCATGGAGCTAAAGGGGAAGAATGAGAGGGAGAAGTTCAGTATTAGCACGGTTAGCCTACCAGTACAGACTGGGTCTAAAGATGAACAGTCTTCAGACTAGTACAGACAGGAAAAGTTAAAGTGCCAGGTACATTCCTAAGTCACTGGCACTTGATCTTCCCTGTAGCCACATTGTTAGAGCAGCCCCCGGCCACTAGCACTCTCCTGACAATTCCTGTTATGATCTGGGAGTCCAGGTGTGCCAGAGACCATTCCTGATACACAGGTTGCACATAACCACCATATTTTGAAGAATAAGAGCACTCGATTGACACGGCTGTTCTGTGCCAGTTTGCCTCAGTGCCAGGGAAAGGTCCGGGGCATATTTCCTTCGTTAACATAGATATCACCTAAGTGTTCTGAAGAGAGGGGAGAAACAGTACCAATCCTTGAGAAGGGGTGGAGGTCCTGCTCCTGAGCACTGTATCACTCCAGGGAGCTCCGGGGACCTTTGCTGGCTGAACCAGAAGGAGGATCAGTAGATGGTTTGTTCTGAGGGTGCAAAACCTTTGGAGAAGTTCAGAGCAGAGCTTGTGTGTGTTGCAGGCTCTGGGAGGGAGGAAAGAAGTGCACATTGCTGGGTCATGTTGAGCTTCTCATTAACCACCACCACCAAGTCCTACTGGGATGCTGGCAGGATTACAGTGTCCCATTGTGGGCAGTCTCTCCACTCTGCTGCTGCCTCCATTGTCCCCAATATCACTGAAGGAGTGAAGAAGAGCATGCCCACTGCCTCAGCAAGGAAATGTTATTCCTCCTCTAAAAGTGCTTCTTTTGTCTCTAAATCCAGGAGAACACAAGATGTTGCAATTTGTGGGAACACTGAGAGGTGGTGCAAAAGCCCTGTTGAACCCGACCCATCCCATCCCATCCCATCCCATCCCATCCCATCCCGTCCCTCTCTTGTAACACAGCAAAAGGAAGTTTCTGACTTTGTTGCCTTTACCAGCATGTGAGCCCTGTGTGGAGGAGACGGGTACGTGTTATGGACACCTGCTTTGTGATTGTCTTGTCTCAATAGCAGATGTTGCCTCGATCCAGGGAAGGCCTCCTGTTGCAGCTCTCATCATATAACCACACCAAGTGCAAATGCATGTATGGTTATCTTGTGTGCTTGCGCTAGGCCCATCATGTCCTAGGAGCACCAGTTTTTCTGAAGATACGGTGATTAAATGTGCTGCACACCCCTAGCACGGCGCTTTGAAGCTGCTATGCTAAAGAAAACAACTAGGAGCTGGCCATAGCTGGATAAATGGATAAAGGATCCCGACAGGGAATGAAATATCCTGATTCCTGCTCTGCATACCTGGCTCCACCAATAAAGGACATTATCTTACACTTTCTTATCTACATCTGTTCCCCCAGAGGCTAGATGGAGCAGAAGGCTGTCCACTGTTCAGAAAATGTGCTCTAATTGCAATGACTGCAATTGAATCCTGTGCTTCTGAGCTTTTCCTGGCTTCCTGCAAGGGCTAGGACGATATTCCTCTCAAGCAAAATTGTGATGATTCTTCCCACTCCCCTCCTGGCACTAATGCCAGCTGGGCTCCTCCCTGGAAATGTAGGTCTGTCTGTACACGAGGTGTAGATGTGCTCCAGCCTAGCTGGGGTGAGACAGGGTCCCTGTCTCCCACGCTGGTGATGAAAGGGTTTGCCTTCCTCTGAAAGACAGAGGCTTCTCTGGGTGTATGTCCCCTAACTGGTTCCCTCCTGTCCCAAGAGGTCCAGGCAGCAGTGTTTTCCCTGTTTCTTGTCTATGACGCTGACAGCAAAGGGATAAGCTCAAGCTCTTGGGTTAGCACAAAAAACCTGGGCAGAAATCCTGGGGGCGGGGGGAAGTCCTCGCTCTGAGCACATACCTGAAAGTCCTGGGCATCAACCCAGAAGAGGGAGGCGGTTTATAGGTGTGGGAGGGGGATCAAAGAAATCTGCAGCAGCCCTCCGTCAGAACAGGAGGAAGACAGACACCTCTGATAAAGACTGTTAGGAGCGAGTGTCACCTCTGGTGCCCTCAGCTTTGGGGGCAGCTGCTTACCTTGACTCCTGCCAGCTGAGCTTCTGGCTGCCTCCAAAGAGTTCTCGTCCGTCTGCAGGTGTGGACATCTGGGGACGATGGAAGCAAGAGGAGCTGCTGGAGGGCAGGTTCCTGCCTGCAGGGTGCAGGGACAGGAGCCATCCGGAGCAGCCTGGCTTTGCAGTTCATGTCAACTGAGAAACCCTTTGGCATCCAGGCACGCCACACAGGGCTGCACTGGGCCCCCCCACCTGGATGGCACTCAGAGAAAAAAAATCACCCCACCAGCCATCTCCAGATTTTTCTTTGTTTTGCCCATCAGCCAGTAAAAGGATAATAAGGACAGGCACTGCTCCTACAAACAGCTGGGAAGGGGAGACAGACCTTGATCTGCTTTTTTGCCTTCCTGGCCATGATCCCTAGCAGAGGGCTTGGTGCAGATAATGATTGCTCGTCCCAGAAGCAAAATAACATGTTTCTCTTCCCAAGAATAAGGAAAAACTGTCCTGCATGCTTTCCATGAAAGCTGCAGCCCCTAGCTTCTTTGTACCTATGGCTGTCACAGCTGGATCTGCCTGGGCACTTGTGGCCTGAAGCTTCTCAACAGGGTTTGGCAGAGCCTGCGCCAGCACCCAGCTGGCATGCAGGGCCCCAGGAAGCGAAGCAGCTTTCCTGAACATGCTCCATTTTTTTTATTGGCAGACAAGGTATCACCTCCTTGCTGGGAGTGCAGGACAAAACATGGAGAGCGCTGCAGGGTGTTTGCACACCATCACAGGGCATCATCTACTCCTGCCCTGTGGTGCCCTGGAGGAGCCTGGGACAGGTTACCTTCTAAGAGAAGGAGCTGTCAAGGGTGAGGAGCGCTGATGCTGTTGGGTGCATCGACAAGGAGAGCTTGCCATCTGCTGGAAAGTGATCAGCACTGCCAGGCAACAGCCTGGCAGAGCTCTTGGGTGTAAGAGTAGGAGAAAGGCCTGTGGCAGCAGTCCCTGGGAGGCTGGATGGCATCTGGGCTTGCAGGAAGAGCATCATCTGAGGGGGGCAAGCACAGAGCAGGAAGCACTGGTCTCAGGCAGATGAGGTCTGACCAAACTGACTGCAGGGGTTTAACGTGCTACCGCTCCCCTCAAGCCCTCCTTGGAGGTACCTGTCCCCAACGCAGAGGTAGCAGAAGGGAATAAGTGCTTGTGAGACTAATGCATCTTGACTCATTCATTAGCAGGGCAGAGTGGAGAGCTGGCATGGTGGTGTCTCGCATCTCCACAGCAAGATTGGCCAGCATGTCTGTCAAGCTGTCTGTGTGATGTTCACAGCTTTCCCCACCACTCCCTACACTGCTGAGATACTTCCCTCCATCTGACATATTCTCAGGTGTCAACCTTTCATTACACTACTAGCACATCTAGCATCCCACTCCGAATCGCCTTGGGAACACACATCCAGCTGGAGAGTCCTCAGTTTTCCAATGAGATTTTTTTAACATCAAGGAAGATATAAGCAGATCTCCAGCACAAGAGACTGGAGAGCTTATCTACTGATAGCTGGACTAAACTTTCCCTAGCAATACAGGTATTGGTACCTCTGCATAAGTTAGTACATACCGAGTTACTATGACATTGCTTATGTTATCAAAAGCCACATCAACCTTATTGGCCTGCTGCCCCACTGCTGCCCTGAATGAGATGGTGCACAACAAGGGCAGAGGCAGGGAAAGCTCCTGCTGTGGAAACCGCCATGGGAACTTGACAGTGTACAGTCTGGGTTCTTTCCCCTTTAATTCAAAAAAGTAAGAAATAACAGTGGCAGCACAACTTGTCTTGAATTCCCTGTATTTCATGACAGACAAGGCCCACACTCATATTAGGTATCCATGTATTTCTCAAAGGTGACATTTTCACATGATGGTTTTTTTCCTTAACAGAGTCAGGCTGCGAGCCTGCATGCAGTGAGCAATTTTGGCCCATCTGTGGAAGAAGGGGGTACAGGATCTCCTCCTGCCTCTGGCTCCAGTTGCAGATGCATTTCTTCAGCAGCAATATCATTTTAAGCAGCATTTGGTTGCAGGCACTTACTTCCAACCCTGCTGTACCTACTAGACCATCTAGCCCAAGTGTTGGTACAGCTTTGTGGTAAACCAGATGGGGAAAATAATCCAAGTTAAAATAAACCCAGCAAGATACCCTCACCCTCAAAAGAAGAGCATCTCAGGAGAATGAGCATGGGCTGTGGAGAGGAGTAGGAGGAAGCAGGAGAGCCCCTTTCAACAGCATGGACTGGGAAGCTATGCTCTGAATAATACTGTAAGAAAAGTAGGAGAGACTGAATAAAAATGAGGCAGAAGCAACCAAGAGAAGCAGTGGTCTCAGTCTCTGATTTTTCTTTCAGATTGTTCCTATCAATAGTTCTCATTTAGAGCAGGGAGGGGAAAATTGCTTTGACCAATAGAGTATCTCCAAACTTTTCTTCCCAAGTTCAGCACAAATCTTGTACTCTACTAAGCTTTCTGATTTCATTGTGTAAACTCCCTGAACAAGGGCTTACTTGGACCATGTTGTGTCAGAAGTAAACTTAGTGGAAACTTATCAGCTGGGACTTGAGTGTAGGTTTGTGTGGAGCTCCAGGGATACTCTAGTGAAAGGACATTCTTTTCCAAGTCTGGTCAGAATCAAATAGTCTCCCAGGAAAATAATGGGCTTTGCAATTCCAGGCACACTTCCAGATCAAAGATATCTAACATATCTAGAGTGACTGTCCTAAGTTTTCTTCAGTAAATGATGAGGAAGGCTAGGAAAAAAAAAAAAAAAAAAAATCAGTCTAGTAACCCTCTAAAGGGGCCTGCAAAATCTAACCGTGATTAGTGTGAAGATCTTCAAAGTCAGAAGAAACGCTACCACTGCCATGTCACGCTCCTTTCCTGAGCGGTCACGCCTGGCAGCCTCTTGCCGTGCTCCTTGGCTTTAATCTACACATTACTCCATCTAGTGGCCTAACGGTTCCAGCATCCAGGAGTTTAAAACTCTGCCCTGGTACCAGCTGGAATTCAAACCTCTGCAGCAGTTTTGCCATCACCACTTTCGCCTCCATCTGTTAAGACAAAAAGCAAACTTATCAGCAACAGCAAATACAGCTTGGACTGCAGCTGCTTAAAGCCAGTGTATTACACCATGCTGCTTTGTCAATAGAGAGATTTAAAACTTCAACGTTACTCATAATGTAGCTGAGTTTGGGCAGAAAGAACAGTCGTCTGTGGCTTCCTGGATTTGAAGACAACTGACAGGCACAAAGATCTGTCCCTGTGTCAACCCCATTTTGGAAATCAGAGATAAAACCAAGCACTTCGACTTGAAGATACTGAGCATAGGTACTAAATGAACTCAACAGCACAGACCCGAAGAGCAGGTCTCCTACTGTCCTTCCAAAATGCTCTTTGCCATGCTCAAGTAGTCACAGACTTCACTAAATTGTTCCTCCCATCCATGCAGCCCCTTCTCCACCTTCTCAGTGCCAGTCCTGGCTTGTGCCCTTCTGCCAGCTGATGCTTTCCTTGCCTTGTCTCTGCCAGCTGCAGCCACAGGGCGGTGGGCCCCAAGAGCCCCGGCACATCCCCCACCATTTGTCTGACCTCAGCTGGCAAAGGGATGAGATTCCCATCAAGGGGTTTGGATTCAAGCAGGGTGACCCAGGACAGTTCAGAGGGAGAGCAGCCTGTACCCCTCCCCTGCAGGCACCTTGGCTGCACGTGGGCACAGGTGATGTACCAGTTGGTACATGTACGTCTGCTCATGTGATAGCATTTTAGAGATGTGCCCCATTGTGAGCATGGTGGGGATCTTCCCTCTGGAGAGAAGAGGGTCAGTGCACCAGTGTGGCCTGCGGTCCCCCCACCAGCCATGGCCAGCACACCCCGAGCTGGCCCAGCGCTCACTACGAAGCATTGTTCCAGGCCTCCTCCTACCTGTGCGAACGCCTGCCCAATGCAGGACCGGGGGCCCAGAGAGAATGGAAAATAGCAGTAATACGGCCTGCAAAGAAGAATGTTCAAATCTGTCATTCTGACAGCTTGGTTGTAGAGAAATAAGCACACATTTCATCACAGCAGCAAGAAAATGGTCTAAATACCACCCCACCTAGCTGACTTAAGACAGCCTCCAAATTAACTTCTTTTTTTTTGCTTCAGAGCAGCAATACAACCCTGCAGCAAGTTTCCTTGTCATCTCTGCTTACTGTATGGCTCAGCTCACAGAGCTGTTTTGATGCACGCAAACCTTATTCCAAGGCTGAATGTCAAGCCTACTCTAAATGTTCTCTAGCCCTTCACAGGGACGTAACAATCCACCCAATTATTGCTCCTTTGGACAGCTCTGAACCACGTGAGTGAGGGGGCGTTTGGCTGAGGACCCCAGACTAACTCTAGGCTGAAGTAAAACCCCTGACTCGAAGTAGTGAGATGCAGGGATCAGCACCACCTGTTTACGTCACTGGTCCCTCCTATTGCATTCCCACCTACTGGTTAGGCTTAGGCTGCCTGCCCATGTGGCTGAACAGCATCTTCTGTCCCTCAGCCCCTTGTCCCCTTCCTAATGTGGAGACACTTCAAGTATGCTTGGGCCAGGGCTGCCACACATTAAATGTCTGTATTGCATTAAGGCAAATGTTCAACCTGGTTTTGGCCCAAACCTCATTTACCTCAATGTAAACATTAAATAACATTGGTATTGATCTTATTGGTATTGATCTTTCTTTGTAAGGTATCACGTGGTATAAAGAACTTCTGAACAGAAGCTGCACATTACTGCTCTCTATTTGCATTTGGATAAGGCTTTAGCATTACTTACACGGAATGGAAAAATAGCTGTATTCTACTTTCTTCCCCTTGAAATCTCTTCCTGTAATGGTTCCTTATTACTTATTTAATAACCTGAGCGTAAAAAGAAACTCACTTAGGTGCATCTTTGCTAAACCGGTCCGGATTGAAAGTGAGTGGATCCTTGAAATGCCTTTCCATCCTCCCCATTACGTAAGTGCTGAACTGTCAAGAAAGAGTTTATTTGCATTAGTGAGGAGCAGCAGACTGAAAACGCCTCTCTGCCTTCACAGGTACAAAACCATAACCGCCTTCCACTCCCCACACAAAACCCATCCAGAGGCCCAATTCATACCTCAGTTTTGGCCAGAATTTCAGAGCGGCCAGTAGAAATATGCCCAGGGAGGATTTTGGCCCTCTGATACACAGATCCATTACATTTGGATTGACTGCAGCAGCTAAAAGGTGCTGCTGGAGGATGAGACTCACAATGAGCGCTGTGTTAGCCGGAATTCTGACACCGTTGATGACGTGCTCCTTCTCCATCCAGCGTACCGTCCCCGGGACGGGTGGGTACAGGCGCAGCGATTCCTTCAAAACCTGCGTCAGCGAAGAGCACAAAAGGTCAGCTAGTTAATGCAGTGTAGGAAGCAGAAATAAAATTAATTATCTTCCTATGGCCTTTTGCTTTGGCTAAATGGGAGCTTCTGACTTGTGGAACAGATGCTGGTGTATGTGCCTTGGACTCCTGTGGGCAAAATATATGGCTAAGTCAGCTCCTTCAGGTCCGGTTCTTTCTTATGACTGGTTAAAATACAGAGGAAAAAGCAGCCAAATCCCTCAAGAGATACCATGCATTGTACAGATCTAACACCTCAAGTCAGGTCAACAACTAAGTGAAAAATTACTGGGAGGCAAATTCAAAGGGAAAACAATATACAAGTGGAGTCTCACGGCCCCAGTGAGCCATTCTCGGTGCCGGCTGCCACGAGGATGGGTGGTTGCTCCCACCTCCTTCCCACTCTTGGCACTACGCTCCCCCTCCTGCCTCTGTCCTGCTTCTGCTGCTCGCGGAGCTGAGCCAGGTCAGGGCACCAAAATGACAAAAACACAGCCTGGCAAAGGAAAATGTATAGGGAACAGTGAGAAAAAAAAAATGGAACAAGATCATTTCTTTTGGTGGTAGTGAACTGTAAGAATGGCTTATTTCAAAGTGAAACCTAATTAACAGTGCACATTAGCATCGCACTGCAAATGCAATTAACGGTATGCATGCACGAGTGGATTAATGAAAAAGAAGCATGGACAAAAGGATTCAGAATTGCCTGAGCAACAGGAAGAGGAGTCCCATGGTCTCTGATACTCCAGTGATGGACTGGCTCTGACCAAGGGTGACCGTGATTTTGGCTGTACAGATCCACGTTTGTTCTGTTAAGTTAATGGTCGTCTTTGAGAGGCTCTCGTGTGATCTGTCTTAAAACTGAAAGGCTTAGGTACCTCATCCTAATTGGAGTGGTAATTGTGATGGTGTTTGAAGAAGCCTAAGGAAATCTGATGATTTCTGTAATCACACAGAGACGCCTTTTCCTTATGAGAAATGCACCTCTGAAATCCATCCGCTGTCAAAGCGCAGTGATTTGCGGCATGGAATACAGCAAATGGTAAAACACCATCACCCACCTTGACAGGGCAGTTTAAGAGAAGAGCTATCATGGCAGACTACTAAAATCACAGGGAATTTAAGCAGGGAGAATAGGTGCCAGGACTGATTCAGCCTCTCCTGAGGGCTACTGGTGTCCCTCATCTTGTGAAAAAGGATATGCAGCACAAATGCTGGCGAGTAACCAAGCCCTGGCTTTGCAGTTCATTACCAACCAATATTTTTTATACACAAGACCTTCTTTAGGACCAAATTTCCCTCCCCCTGCCCCAAGTGAAGAGTTTCAAGACTGCAAAATAAAAAAATTGAAAATGCAAAAAAAAAAAAAAAGACAGCCATTATTTTTGGATGTCCTCAAATCCTGCCGAGTTTATGGCACATGGTGAGATCATAGCTGAAAATGAGTTAACAATAATCAAACAAAAATAGAGTTGTGAACTTGGAAAGGGCCTGAGACTGACGCACAGGTTGGGCTTGAAGTTGCAAGCCCTTCTTAAAACACAGCTATGGTTTCTGCTTACACAGGTAGGGATTAAGCAACTCCAGTCTAGCTCCCAGATTGGTAATAATTAAAGAAAGCAGTGAAGGAATCACGTGGGATTTTGGAAAGAAATTCGAGGAGCATCCTTCTCAACAAGGCTGGGCTGCTGCAAACAGCTCATGGTACCTGCTTGCTGGCTCTCTGGGAGGGTCAGCTGTCAGGATCAAATATTGGCATTGCTCTTAAAATTTTAAGCACATGGCCGCCCTTGTCAGTCCCATGAGGGTAGCAGGAGTGCTACCAACAGCTCTGGTATTTTATTGCACTCCTACAATACCTGCGATAAGTACGTGAGTTTGCTAAGGTCCTCGTAGTTAATGTCTCTCTTGGCACCAAGAACTTCATCCACTTCAGCATAAACCCTGCAGTTAAATTAAAAAAAAAAAAA
>VXBL01008869.1:1034936-1075654 GCA_013400195.1 Aramus guarauna
AAAAAAAAAAAAAAGGTGAGTTGCAGACACCTATTTCTTGCTAGGCAAGGTGACAAATTACATTTTTTACTTTCCAGACAATGAGCTGGACTTTGATTCCCATCCTCAGGCACAATGCCTACTGGTTCCCAACCAGCCTGCCTGAACATGCACCTCGTGTCAGGCTGCAGCAATATGCATACAGTGCAGTCAAATCAGGCAGGACTCAGGACCAGCTTTGTATAAAGGCTTTGGGGAAAAAAAAAAAATCACTTAGATGGAATTGAAGTAATTAATCATAAGCTTTTTTAGAATTTTGAATATATCAGGACTATGAAACTGTTTATTTTGGAAGGGAGGCTAGAATTTATTGGGAATTAACCCTATCTTTTTAATAATCCTTATAATTAAGTTCACCTTGAAATTAATGGCAAGCTGGGTTTGCAAATCAGAGCACACGTACCTTTCCAGGATTTCAGGATGCTGACCCAGTGCCATTACTGTAAATGACAACTGATTGGCAAGGGTTTCATGACCTAACAACACAAAAAATTAGTTTAAAGGTTTGTATGAAATAACAACATGATACAAAGATGGTCTACTAGTGTGACTGTGAACAGGGAACTTTAAACATCCAAGACCTGATGTTTAATTTCAAGTATGCTAGAAATTAAAGAACACACTAAAAGGGATGTAAATTCTACGTAAGAAGCTTTCAAGAAAAACAAGACCTAGCTGGTCAAGATATAAGTCATCTTGCTCAATGCAAAGCTGCAATGGCTGCATGTGGCACCTACTGGTTATGAGCTCCCTAACAGGAGCACCAGTGAGGTTCAGTATTTGCCTTGTCTTATTATGGGACACACGGGCCTGCAAGAGGCAAGGATTTAATGGTTTTGCAGGGAAACAGAACTTTTAACCAGCTTTCTTTGAAAGACTGGCTGTATGTGGATAGTTTTCATTTTTTTCACGGGTAGGCATATGTATTATCATGAAGCATCACAGAAAACAGACTTCTGCAAAGATGTATTTGTTGCAATAACATCTTTCTTGTTAAAGAACAGTGTTTTGACCTCACCTGCTTAGGAACCTAAATCCTACTGACTTGCAAGGCTGTTCTTTCTATGTTGTTCACCTCACATACCATCTCGGACCCTGATTTTTCCAATAGTCAGCAGTTGGTGGGAGAGGGCACTGTCAAGCCTAACACTCTTAAGGCGAGAATGGCATTTAATCTGGTGGGTGAGGCGATGCAAAGACATGTGGAATATGTTAAAGATGCTTTCAGTGGGGTTCAGCAGGATCTGGGAGGAAAGGTCAGAACTCCGTGAGGAACGGCATTGCACCCCAGTGGGCAGCACTGCCCTCTGCACTGCAGGTTGGAAACCATTGGCCTGGCGTTATTTGCTGTGTTGATATGCCCAAAGGGGGATAATGCGTCATTTGCCTGTGAGAAAACCAGGAGTTCTCTTCAGACCTCACCCAGCTGGTCCTACACCAGTGTGCTACTGCTGTCTTCCAGCCAAGGGACTCCTGGTTATATCACAGCAGCATCACATGGAGTGAACAAGGACAGTAATTGTGACCCTACAGACAGCCCAAAAATGAGTACAGCTTCCCACATGAAATATCCAAACATTAAAATAGCTACCAACCCGCAACAAAGAAAGTGATAAAGTTATCCAGAATGTTTTCGTCATCTCTAGTTTCCTCCAGAGCTGTCAAGAGAGAAAAGCAAACAGATCAGAAAACATTCCTGTGCCCCAGCTGGAACAGCCAGAATGCTCTGCCCTGTTTCGCACATTTTGTCTGAGGTGGCATCAGGAGGGGATGATGAGTGGGTAACTCAGCAGTGACTTGCAACCAATATTTGATACAACACAAAGAAATGGGGAACTTTCAAAGCAAGTCTCACCATTTTCAGCGGGAAAAAATCCTTCTGAAGACCTTAGAGGATCAACATTCAGATCCCCAAAATAAGCCTCCCCAATTCTTTCCTGGGAGGGCAGTGAGGCACTGGAACAGGTTGCCCAGAGAAGCTGTGGATGCCTCATCCCTGGAAGTGTTCAAGGCCAGGTTGGATGGGGCTTTGGGCAACCTGGTCTGGTGGAGGGTGTCCCTGCCCGTGGCAGGGGGGCTGGAACTAGGTGATCTTGAAAGTCCCTTCCAATCCAAATCATGGTATGAACTCTTGTGGCAAAACAGGCCACAGATTAATTAACTGCAACAGCAACGTGTCCCTTACCATCTCCTTTCAGTATCTGCGTAAGAATATCCAGCGTGACTTCCTTCCCGTTCTGGATGGCCTCTCTCCGCTGGTCGATGCACTCCTTCCCCACACGCCGCAGCAGCCTCACGCTCTCCCTGACCTCCAGCTTCTGTTTCCCTGATACGTACTGAATACAGAATTTCTTTAGTCATTTAATTCCTTTTGCTAGTGAAAAATAACGCTTGACAATATTTTTTAAGTGAGCACATTGTTTTCTGCTAAATGACACTTGTCACAAAAACATCTGCTCTTCACAGAGCAAAGTGAATGTGCCCAAGGTGAAGTGTTTGGGCTGAAATGAGAAATATTCCAATCTGGGCATGGTGATGTCCTGCCTCGTCAGAAACGATGTTTTGAGCACCATCAGCAAAATTCCTCCCCTCTCTACGGAGAGAAACTGCAGCATGCGATACAAAATCTCACCTCTGGGCCCAAAAAAGGAAAATGGGAGCTCAAAAAGCTTGAAGTGCAGCTTTCAGGAGAAACTGTGGAATGATTTTTAACTTTAAAATTTCAGATTACATCCCTAATTTCCTAGTATATGAATTTTGGTCAAAAATATAATTTTCAATGGTAAGAAAGTTCAAATTTCTTCCACCTTGACCAAAGGCTGCATCCTTCTTAGACAAATGACAAAAATCTCAATTTTTGCAGTGATGAGCGTGAAAGCGTAAAACCACATGAGAAGACGACACATGCGTGGGGAAGAGAAGGCAGAAAGTCAGAAAGGAAACATTAAGTGTTTTATAGCACTAAAGAATTTTATCTCAACGTATGTCAGAGGGAAAGAGCTACTGATGACCCCTTCTCCATCGTACACGGATCTTGCACAGCTCCGGCCCGCTGGTGCAGGAACGGGGCTTCCAGCTGCGCACGAGGAGAGAGGACTAAAGCGAGGTGCACACAGACCTGCAGGAAGGGGATGCGTGTCTTGGTCATTCCCTCCAAAATCATGGTCACAGCACGCGGGAAAGGCGTCTGGTCATCGCTCAGTGCGTTTAATTCCAAGCCAAAGGCTACCTGAGGAGCAGGAGAGAAAAAGGCATCAACTTGCTGAATCCTCCTGGCTCCCTTGGGCTGGGGTGAAGAAGCAGGACAGCCTCACACTGCCACCTTTTCCCCTAAAAATGCCTCAGGATACATCCTGCCTTGCAGGAGGCTGTGAGGGAGGGGTAGTATCTACATTATGCTTCCTCCTTGTTGGGGGGATTAACAGTTTACTATTACTCTCCATTCACCCCAAACTGTTTTGCATGGAGAAGGGAAAAGCCAGCACAAAGCAGACTTCATGCTGACCTATGACGGTAGTAACACGACATCCACACATGAACACGCACTGGTGTGCCCCTCTGGGCACAGAGGGGTGGGAGGTGAGGCTCTAAGGGTCCCCATCCTGCAGGCCACACCTAGGCTGTGCAGACCCTTCCCTGGCTGCCTCTCGCTATGGCTCAGCCCGAATGGAAGTGGCACAATTAGTTCTTCAGCTCTTCTGGCACTGCTGGGTAAAGGTCTCGTTCCCTGGCTCCGGCTCCCAATCCCGTCCTGCTGCTGGTACCCGTTACTTCCACTCCTTCCTGCCAGCCGCAGAGGAAAAGAAAGCGGAGCGCTGGTACCTTTGCAATGATATCCAAAGTCACCCGGCTCATCATCGTCAGCATGCTAAACTCTTTTTTTCCATCTGCCTTTTCCTCTAGCTTCTTCATCAGCTCCTCTGCTTTTTCATTAAAAGTTTCCATCAGACCAATCAGGTAGCTGAACAATCAATAAAAATGAGTGATGGGGGCTCTGGAGAGGATGTCGTAGCTCAGGCAAAGTTATCTTCGTTACTTTCCATAGAGAATTGTAAAGATTTTTTTCTTATTTATAATAAATAATTTTTAATTTTTTTTAATACTTTAAAAAGCAAACAGATAAAACGAGCTAAATTCTTCTCATAGCAGCTCTGCTCCATCCTGCCATGTAAACAAGGGCTACCATGGCAAAGGGCTTTGGCCTGTGCACGCCAAAGTAAATGGACTTTATCTTCAGACCCTAAATGCAATGCATCAAGGCACACATAAGCAAACAAGACCAACCCCCTGCTTATCAATCACCCCATATCTCCCACAGCGAATCACTCAGGTGAATTATGAGGCTTGCCCACATCAAATCCCCTGAGGTCTATTTTCCAGTTGGATAAGGCAGTCATCACCACATCACTCCTGGATACACAACCCTTTCTGCCGTTGCTGAGCTCACACAGGTGTCACTGCCCCATGGAAGTCTGGTCAAATCATACTTGTGATGGAAACGGTGCATTGGACTCTTAAGTAAAACATTATTTTGGCACTAATTTTCTTTTTCCTCTTTCTAAATATCAAATAATGGATCAATGATGGGGAGAAAATATAGCAGAAATAACAGCTAGATCATCCCAGAGATATTTGCCTTACGTTCGGCTGAAAGCTGGATCCATCACCTTCCGCTGCTTGTGCCAATGCTCATGGTTGCAAACAGTTACCAAGCCATTCCCAAGACACCTAGCATTTGGGAAAACAAGGAAAGGAGCAGTTTTCAGCAAGGGAGCCAGTCGAACCCCGTGTAGGCACAAAGGTAACTCTTCCACATCTACCTTCTTTTATTTTTTCCAACATGTAGGGAGCATCATGCTGCTTTGAGTACACAGTTGTTGCATCACTGTGGACAACAACTGAACTGCAGATATGTTTTGCCTGGTAGGTGTGGACTGATGAGTCCAATAAGATGCTGGTTCATTACAGTTGTTATGCAAATAATATAACAACTGGATTATTATATTTTTAAAAGCTTCAGGCTAAGAGAGAAAAATCCCCTTTTTTGTTACTGAACTTAGGAGCTGGAAATTCCCATGCATTAAGGAATAATTCAGTGCTCTAAAGTCTAAGTGAGTTTGATGATGGTCTTGAGCAAACTATTTTGAGACTAACTGAACATCCACAGGGGGGAAAAAAAAAACAAAAAAACATGTGATCAAGGCAAAAGAAATTCACCATAACCTCCTCCCTGACTGGGAAGACATTTGACCTGACACATAATTTAATAGGTACATGCTGCTTATGCATGTCTGGAATCAGTCATTAATCCCCATACGAAGGTAAATGGTCTGAGTCAAAGTAAGTGTCATGCCTGTGGTGTTATTAATCTTTCACTTATTTTCAGATCCCAATGGCTTCAGATGTGTTTCACCTACCTCTCACCAAGTACGCTGAACATACGACTGTACACCATCCGATCCTTCGGGTACTGTGGTGACATCAAGAACTCCTAAAATCAAATCTCAGGTCAGTAAATACTGAGTGCAATCTGTTTCCCAGACAAAACATAACAAGCCACTCTTACATTCGCTCTTTTCCTCCTGTAGCAACAGTCTGAAGACTAAATGAATTATTTGGCATGCCCTGATTCCCCAGTTCCCATGCTGCTAGCTTGTTTTGCATGCCTCTAGCACTTTTTGCCCAATGACCCGAAATCTCACTCTGTGGTTATTGCAAAGATTTAGAAGAAGAAATTCAGTCCTTTGTGCCTCGCTCATTTGAGATATTAAGCTCTTGCAGAGAGTCTGCTTTTCAGAAATAGCGATGCTTGCTTTATCTGCTGTTTAAATAAAGGCAACGATGTAAATCAACTGATCAAGGCAGAAGATAAAATCAGGACAGCCTGGAGAACAGAGTATCTCATCTTCCTAACCCGGCCAGAGCTGCTGTCTCCACAGGCACAGACTGGCCGCACCGTGCTGTCCTGAACACCAGGCACCACTGCTCTTTCTGGAGGGATGGGCCAATCCCCACTGTTGAGTCGGCTTTATTTTGCAGTACCTTCACTCCTTCAGGACTCAGAACTACTACCGAGACTCTGTGAAAGGCGTTGAATCGTAAAATAGGTCCATATTTCTCTGCCCTACAAAAAAGAGAAGAGAAAAAAGAAAAACAAAGGAGAATTATGGCACACAAACTGCCAACATGTAACAGTTCAGACCTAATAACCTCAAATGACCAAAGCGGAGAACTACTTGTACTGGGAACTACTGCAGTCTGCAGTAAATAAAGCCATTAAGATCAACGCTCTCTCTCTAGCTCCTCTACCAACCTTCAGAAGGATGCTACATGTGTAATTGAGAGCTTCTGTGCCTTGATTTCCCAATTTGTGTTACAGAGCTACCCCATTGTACGTTACTGACGTGTCTCCACTCACCACTGCAGTAAGACATCATGCATAAACTCCCGTTTCCTCAGCATTCTCCACACGATCAGCAGATGACCGAATAAAAAGCTGCAGAAAATAAAGGTTGAGAGCGTTGGTTGAGGATGCCAACACAGGGTTTTGTATAGATTGCAATCCTTGTTGCTCAGTGATGCAATACGAGTGTTGTTCATGCTTTTCTCTTTGTAAGGAAAGATTAAAAATAACACCTAGCTGTGCCAAAGAGCAGCCCTCACGTGGGTAAGCTGGGGACCAGGGACAGGCTGGTGCACTCCTGCAGCCAGGAAGACCGGTGCAGAGAGGCAGGACAAGGTCTTTTTTGCTGCTGTATTATAGATGTTTGGGTCTAGGTGGGAGCTCCCAGCAAACTGCTTTGCTCTTCGCCTAGCTGAATGAATCTCCACCGCAACTATTATGTTTCTGTACATGCAACAGACATTTGCATCAAATATTATTTAATACACACTCAGCCCTGATAAGCGTAACTTTGGTTCTGTCAGTGGAGTTAAATTGAGTAAAATTAGGAATGGTCTTCTGTCTAAAGCCATGTCAACTCAAATGCTGGAGGGAAAAAAAAAAAAAAGGACAACCTAGAAGGATAATCACTGCTTAATATGGAAATTGCAGAAATTAATAAAAAGGGTTAACTCTTCAAGTGCAGTAGTTGTATTAAAAAGTTAGAGATCAATTCCTTCCTTCAGCTGCAAATTCCCGCCAGCTTTGCATAAATCTGAAGGAAGATTTGGCCAAGTTCCTCTCTAAACAAAGCAAGCTGTGCTCAAGATCTGTTTTCCATTTGAGAGACAGACAGCCATGCTATCATCCTTTTCAGTATAAACAAGCTATAGAGGAAAAACAGGCTCTTATTTTATTTCTCTTGGAACTGGGAGGTGCTTAAATTAACAAGCACTCAGAGTTACCCAACATCTACAGAAACTTTTAATCCTTCACTTGTTTGACTCCTCCATTGTAATTGGACTCCAAAAAGATGTGAAAGCCCCAAACACGACAGATGAATCCTTTGTTAATTAAAGCTCTGGAAACCACTCTATCTGCAGCCATGAAGCAAGGTCCCACTCCTGGCTCCCTTCAGGAGCCTTAGCCAGGTGTGGGACCTGAATCCTCAGAGATGTTTTCCATGACCTGCCTCATCACTACACAATTGAGTCAGGTGTTACAACAAGCCTAAAACATTCATCCACTAACAATGGATGAAGTTAGTGGATTAAGTCCCAATTACTTACTGCCCAACATAAAAAACCCCTAAGCAAAGGATTGGCTTGGGTCACATTCAGATGATGTGCCACTCTTATCTGAAAACATGTATTTGCAAAGAAATCCCTTTTGCCCATTTCTTGCTATTAAATCTTTAATATGAAGCAAATCTTTGAAGAGATGACCTCCTCCCTTCACAGGTGAGCCATTCACGTGGTAAAAACAACGCAAAGCCTTCAGGACTCACTTTTCCCGCCTGACCTGCACAAGCTTCCTTTAAGAATGTGCTGTGTTCTGCTAAAGTAAATCAGCCCAAGAAATCAGGGGCATTAAGGAAAGCTTATCATCATACAGCCATACAACCTTAGACCAGGTCTCAGGTTTTGATAAGATCCTGTTGTAGTTCATCATAAAACACAGCTTTCTTAAGCTTTTCTCAAAGGGAAAGAGCCAAGAGCAAAGGTAAAGTCATGCATCTGGGACAGAATAATACCATGAAACTATACAGGCTGTGGGCTGGGGAGCAGATCTGCTGACCACATCCTGGGGGCTGGTCCTGGTAGGCAGCAAGCTGGACACAAGCCAGCCTTTGCTTCTGGTGCTGCTCTTCTCCAGTTTGCCAGATGCAGTGTCAGCTGAGAAGTGTTTAGATTTCGATGAATCCCATTTCAGAGTAATTTGGGTTGGCAAGGAGCTCTGGAGGCCACCAGGTCAGTTCCCTGCTCCAGGCCAGTCAACATTAGAGCTATGTTCCATGGCTCAGAGCCTTACCCGGTCACTTGTGCCAGGATTTGAGCACCTTCATGGTGGTGTTTTACCTTACACCTAACTGGGATTTCCCTTGAGACAACTTGTGCCTTTTGTCCTTCATTTTGCAACTCCAAGGAGAGTCTGGCTCCACCTTCTCATGGCCACTGACTAGGCAGCTGAAAATAGCCAGCAGATCCCCTCCGCCCTTTAGCACCTGCTTCTCCATCCAAAGCAAGCCCAGCTCTCTGCCTCCTGGGCATCCTGGCTGCCCTCCACTGGCCTCACCTCGGTTTGTCAGTGTCTTTCTTGTACTGGGGAGACCTCCACTACATGCAGCACCCAGCTTCTGGCTTTTTTTTTTTTTTTAAATAAATTACTTTTAAGAGCTGGAGGTATTTGATTTTCCTTACCTTGAACATTTAGGAGTGGAAGTCTTTGTGCAACAGGTACTGAAATGGGGGGTTTTGGACTGTCCCTAGCAATTTATACTTTTGCAAAAAGCTATCAAGTACTGTGGGCGCACATGATATGCAAGATTCCACCTAGACATGCTAGTACTAAAAACCTTCCTGGGAAGGATCCTAGGTCGATCACCAACATCAAGCCTCAAACCCTCAAGAGGGCACAGAAAAGGCAGCTTGGGAACCCTGTGGATACATTACCCTAGGGTGTTACTTCACACCCCAGAATGAACCTAAGGACAAGCAGGTTCAGGTGAGACAAGATCCATCCTCTCTGTAATCTTAGTATCGGACCCTGTTTACACAAGTAGGCTGACACTTGGAGTTGGGCAGCCACGTTTGGTGTCCCGTAGGGCTGTCGTAAGAGCGTGCTGGTGTGGTGTCTCTTCCTGTGGCAAGTTATGGAGGACATGCGCGCCCAAAGGTGAGGTTGAACGGGAAGCCCACGCACTCCTGTGAGAACTGTGTCTCCCTGTGACAGCACTGCCACTGACTTCCTGGCAGCCTTCTCACTGCCCTTTACCACAAATGACTTCTTTTTTTCTTCTGGCAGAAACTCAATCCCCAGCTCATGAGGGAGAGCAGGGAAGGTGCCCGGTGCAGTTAGCGTCAATGTGCCTCTATGAGGGGGGGTGGGCTGCACTGGTCCAGTGCAGAAAACCCCTCCTGCACGACTGGTGCTGCTGGTCAGGTGCCTTCGGTGTCCGAAGCAAACGCAAAGCTCAGAGGGGCAACTCTAAACCCCTCGTTTCGTGCTGCTGCGGCCACCTGGAGAGCTGCAGGCCCGCACATCCCACCCCGCCAGCCCACGCCAGGCGGGCAGTGCTGCGGGATGCCGCCAGCCGCTCCCGGGAAGCGGCCGCGTACGTGCGCGGTTCCCAGCCAGCCTGGCCGCCCCCACGTTACCCTCGCCCGCACCAGGAAGGCCCTGGCCCGGCCCGGCAGGCCGCCCTGCAGAGATACGGAGTGTTTATTTTCTGCTCTGACATCTTCTCCCGGCGCCAGCCTGGCAGCGAGACAAGCCGTGGTGCAAGGTCCACCGCTCCCGGCCAGCCACGGGAACGGGCGCGGGGCTAACGCCAAGGGCGGACTCTCAGTGCACTGCCTGACAAACCCACCCCGGGCCCCCGTCTCCTCACCCCGACCCTGCCCCTTACCTCTCCCGCGGGGCGCCGGGGATGTGGTCGTACTTGGCGTGGACGTACTTCACGTAGCAGCAGTACAGGCCGATGGCCAGGAGGCAGAGCCCCGGCAGGAGCCCCGGCAGGAGCCGCGCCGCCGCCTCCAGCGCCTCCATGGCCCGCGGTCGGCGGCCAGCACCGCCCCGGGCAGCGGGCGGGAGTCCCCGGCGGCGGGGGAGGAAGGAGGAGAGAGCGCAGGCTGCGGGCGGGGCGGCCCCGCTTAAAGAGCCCGGCGGCAGCGGGGAGGGTCACTGCGGGTGTGAGTACACCCACACGGGTAACTGCCTGGGAGGAGTGTCCGTCTGTATGTCCCTACGTGTGTGTGCATTTATGTATGTGTGTATGCATGCATGCATGCTTTCCTGGATTGCGGTGGTGCTTTGCACAAGGGTGTGAGGAGGTCAGGAAGGGTGCTGCACCTTCGTATGTTTGTTTACACGAGTGTTTTAAATAAGGGTCATTGCTGAAGGCTCTTGAGCAACCTAAATCATCAGGGGACAAGGAAGGTGGAGGCTCTTTGTTGACTTTTAACTGTTTAAAATACAAGAGGCAAAGGGAATATACTGTTGATGCCTGCAGGAATCAATAGATGAGGATTTTCAGAGCAGTCTGCTTTGGGCCCAGTGTTGTACAGCAGACTCATTCAATACCCAGACAGTGGAATGAGAGATTATGCAGTTTTATTTAAAACAGGTGATCTAAAGCTGACTGCCACAAATTGCATAAAGGATCACAGGACATAAGGGACCAAGTCATAAAATGGTGAAAAGTCATTTCTGTCTGGTAAATGAAAAGTAATGCATGGGGAAAGACAAACTATGTATATACATCCAACCCAGTGATATATATATATATTCAGTGGTGGCACCTGTTGAGGAAACATCAGCTTAATGCTCAGTGCAGACCAAAGAAGCAAGCAGAGCATTGGCAGTGATTAGAAATGGGAGTGGGAGCAAAGCAAGATGCCTGACTGTGTTACTATATAGGGGACTCTAAGCTAGAGCACACCCACTGTGTATGAAAACTCTCTTTTCCCCAGCTCAGCAGAAGTGTAGAAACAGACACAGAAGAGATTAGGGCTCCAGGCTGCAAAAAAGATGACGGAGGGAGGTTATGACAGGGGTCTGGAAAACCATCAGTGGTTTGGAGATGAATAGAGATGAACTAATCATTACTTTGTATAATTCAAGAGCAAGGAGGCACCTGCTGAAATGACCCAGCAGCAGGTCTAAAAGAGGAACAGATTTTTCACAACAAGTTGTTAAATAGAGGAACTCATTGCAACAGGTTGTTGCGGACGCTAATGAGTAAGTTAGCTCACAAGGAGCCAGGAAAAGTGATGGGAGGTGGATCCAGGAGCCGTCTCTGGTCTCAGCAGGAGCTCTGCTCTGTGGGGATGCCTGTAAGGAATGGCAAGACCCCAAACGCCCCGAGAAGACCCCCTGAATGGCCCAAACTCTGAGGATACACAAATGTCCCACTGCATCCTCCTGTCTTCACATCCTGCCCTTGGCCCAGCAGCCTTTTTATCCCTGCAGCATCTCCACAGTCTCCTATAAACCCTCCCCACCGCCGCCTTCTTTCCTCCTCTGAGACCTGCCGCCTGCACCCGAGGCCCCTTCCCCATGCTGCAGCCCCTGCCTGCTGGATGCTGTGCCCACTCCATCCCTTCGAAGGTTGTATGCAGAGTGGCAGTCACTCCTCTCCACTGTCCCCACGGCTCTGACTGCAACAGGAGACGGAGAAGCAGGACACCCTGCTGCCCTTTAAAGAAAAGCACCACGCCGCTTGCCTGTCGGGCTTTCATGGGACAACTCCATTCACACACTACTTCTCCATACAAACTTTACTCAACCAGCTGGAGAGACGACACTAAACTACCTGGATTTTTATCATGTCTGTTTGGCTGCCTGCGGGTCTCTGACATTTCTGAGCATCATATGAGGCCGCTGCAGGAGTTGTCATCCCTGTTGTTTCCAGTGGGGTGCCTTTCCCCTGCTCCCCTCCCACAGCAGCTCCCATATGGCCATGCCTCTCTGCAGCAGGAGGGAGAGGATGTAACTCATGGCACCCCCTGTTTCTGTCCATCTGATGCAGCAATCATCTGCCAGGCACCTCCAAGAGTCAGCTCGCTTCGGTTTCCAAACAGAAGCAATAACTGTGCTAAAAGACCACAATCTGCAGGTTTTCCTTGGTTTTCTTGTGTCATTTCTTGTGTTTGGGACTAGAAGATGAGAGAGAGCAGATATAGGCTATCAAAGCAACAACAGCACATGCTGGTATAAGGTGAGAGATTTTTACCTCTATTACATTTTTATATCAAACTGTAAATAATTTTGAATGGGCTGTTAATGACAGAGAGGCAGCAGGGAGTCAGTGGTGAAGGGGAATTTAAGGAGCACCTGTAGCAGCCGTGACTCTGTGTCTTACTTATGCTGCTTTCCTGTGTGGATGCGTGTCCACGTATCCCTCACCGGCAACTTAGTGGCTAACACCTACTGGCCAACTTCAGCTACTCTCGCCATGGAAACACAGATCACAAAATGCTCGAAAACCAGGCAGATGCAAGCAGTTGCACTGTCTTTATAGAGTGAGCTAGGCTAAAGAAAGATTTAGTATTGCAGACCTTAGAGGATGACAGGGATTATCTTTTGAAGCCCCCAGGAACCGGCACCTCTGCCGGCAGGCATGGCCAAACCTGCCCATGTCTGGGTTTGTCCTCCTGCGCAGGGCAGGAGTTGGGTGCCTTCAGCCCAGCGAGTCCCTGGGGAGGCAGGAGGACCAGAGACCTGCCATCAAACTGTGAAAGCTGTGAAAGCCTGTCAGGAGCTCCTGGGCTTTTACTTTTGCATGGCCACCATGCTCGGCAGAGGGGAGGAAGGAGACCTGATGCGCCCTGTGAGAACATATACACCTGATCACTTCATCCATGGACTTCCCACCTGCAGGTGGGCAGGGCTGCTCTGCTGGGCACGCTTGGTCCAGCATCGCTCTTCTGGCCTCATATGGCATAGCACAAGAGTTTGGTGGTAATGCCACAACCTCAGAGAAACACCGACTCGTGATAAGGGTCAAATGGCACAAAGTGTTAGAGACCATTTGTCAGTACAGAATGGAGCAAAAGCTGGTTGCATATTTTAAAATACGGATTTCTGTTACATTGAATCTTAACACTGATTCTTCTTGAACCGGTAGTTCCTTCTTTGCTTTGAAATAATTGCAACAACCCTGGAATGATTTTCCCTTCTGTTTTGGGTACACATGCTTTCACAGAGATTTTTTTTTTAATCTGGAAATTACGTTGTCGTCATATTCTCAAGGATCAACAATATTATCTAACTACTGTTTCTGTTTATCTTGATTGTTTTTTGGTTTTTGTTTTTTTGTTTGTTTTTTTTTCCTGTTAAAGCTAGGGTTTTATAACCTCTTGTTTTAAGGAAAAAAAAAAAGTAACATTCCTTCCCATTTGGTCAGGCAACATATACCATGATCTAATGATACAAATACCCATCACTAGGAAACATATAGCTAATCACAAGAATAGCATCACTGGAGAAAGTGCTTGAAAACTAAAGTTAGCTAATGAAACCACATCTTTAAAGCCACTCAATGAACTTCCTGATAAAACACTGATTTTCTGAGTTTCATCAATGTTTTTTTTCAGCATACTTCAAGAATAGATCATAACTTTCTATAAGTTCTTTCATTTGAAACCACTCTCGGCGTAATTCCTGTGGAAGATTCCTGCTTGTACCTTGTTGGTGAGCAGCTCACAGGGAGGTGATAATATTTGCCTTTTTATGCATTTTTATGGGATAGCAAGGCCATGTAATATAGTTCTGGTCCCTGTCTAGAAGATGCAAGCTCTCAGAATAAATCCGCTCATGCAGATGTAATTATCAGCTAATGACTCCCCATCCCTAAGCATTCAGCCTGGGTAGATAGCAGAAATTGCCTTATATTTCAAGCTTTAAAGATAAGCTTCTATGAAACTTTTTGTTTGTATTCTAACAATCTTTAATAACAACTTCTGTTTGTATTCTAACGTGTTTCTGTGCCTTTGAGTGAAGGACATGATCCCACTGCCATGTTTATTACCTGCTGGGAGCCACGGGCAGCACTGGGAAGGAAGGAGCGCAGGCTTGGGCACGCTGAACTTCCCCGTCTGTCACCTTTCTGCTGGGGACTGAACTGCCATCGCGTGGACGGTTTGCCAAGTTGCACATTCCCATAAACATGAAGAGCAAGAGAAACTTGGGAACCAAAGGGAAGAGCAGAGAGCTGGGAACCATTAACTGGTGTGACGTTACAAGGTGAATTTGAAAAATTGATGGGACATAGGGTTAGTCTAAATTCCTGCTCTCTTTTGCTTGTCTTTTCATGGCTATTTAGGTTTGAAAACACGTACTGCTCTCTCTGAAGGTCCAGCATCATACAGGCTGTAAGAGAGGACAGCAAGGAGAAGGCACAGCACAGGCACCTCTTCTCCTGGGAAACGCCGTCTGCAGCACGCAGTTAGCCAGATGGCTGGGTATCCCCGGGCAGTCTGAATTTACCAATAAAATACATTTCTAAATAAAGAGCTTTTAATTTTATTGTGAAATGTCTCCATCTGTTGTGTGCTACTGGTGAAGTGCAGATGGAGATTAAATTAATACCTCTCCTGGACAATTTACAGTCTAAGACCTCACCCCCTGCCTAAAGGTCCATATGGAACTAGCGGGGGCCTGGGGCTAGCATGAGCACTGCACTTCATCCATCTCCAGCAGAAATGCAAACTTCAGGGCTGGTTTTACTAGGCATCTCCTCCTTTCCTAGGTAGAAACACTGCCCAGCTGGAATCCAAGGACCGAATGCTGTTTAGGGATTTCGGTTCTTCTGCCCACCTCTAGTGGCTCTGCCATACGTGGGCAATCCCACAGGAAGCACCATGTCCCATACGTTCATTGTGTCTGTACAGAGCATCCCTTCACCTTCCTCTGTTTGGTCATCTCATGTAGTTGCTATTATCATGGCAAATAATAATTTTATTTTAATAATGCAAAAGATAAAGTTCTCTGCTCCAAGGATCGGAAAATTCAAGACAGAAAATGTATATTCTCAAGCTTTCTTGCTGCATGACTGCAGCTCAACTTACCATTGAATCTACTGTAGCCTGGGAGTTCAGACAGATTCATATTTTGCATTTCTTTGAACCTGGGATACAAATGCCATGATGCCAGCAGACAGTTATCTGGCTCAGAGCAACACCAGGAGAGGAACATAACCAGATTTCAAAATATTCATTGAAATACATCCCCAAACCCCACCTCGTGCTTCTGAGGGCCAAGTAAGAACATCTGAGCTCCCTGTTTTATTATTATTATTATTATTGCAGCCAATGTGAAAAGTAGTGAGGGAGATGAAGTTGTTGAGAGTAAGACCATACAGATTTTTTTACCAAATATAGGAGACACATTTACCTTAACCTCCCTCCCCTTAAAGAGTCAGTGATTGCTTCTCTGCTAGTAGTCCTTTGCAATGTATGGGGAGGTATTTGCTGCTGGGTGCGAAGTTACATTCATTCATACACCAGCTCAAAGAAAAAAAATAAAATGTATACTTAAATGTAAACATTTGGTTCATTTTATTATCTATACAAAATTGCATTATTAAGACTAATACTACAAAATATGGACTTCCATTGTGTTACCAGGACAATTCAATACATGACCCTATTTTAAATCCAGTTGGTAATAAAATTAAAAGAAAAATGTCACTTCTGTTCAAAAGTAAGTACATAATTTTCCTCAGCATATGTATACATATATATGGGTACAAAATGTAAAGCAGTAGGCCAGTTCTGCTGTTACTTCTATCAGTGTGAAACATAATTACATCCATCCAAGCCAAAGCTAGCGAGGGTAGTTACGATGTTTTTGGAAACAGAAAATGACCCGTTATTTTAACTTAATTATTGAAGAACAGGAAATGGAAATGTGGCATCAAGTTAGTAAGAAAAACTTGATCTTCTGTCCGATGCCGGGAAAATCAACCTGCTGGGGAAGCCCAGAGCATCTTCACCGCTGACCCAGCGGCTGCTGGGGAGCGAGGGCTGGGAGGAGGACACCTCCAGCCAACGGGACTGTGGGAGATGAGACTGCGCGATGGCATGCTGTGTAATGCCACAAGCCATGGCATGCGGGGAGAGGCAGATGTGAAACTGAAGTGAGATCTTTCTGCTGTGATAAAGTTTGAAGGATCATTTCCTTTCACACTGCGCTTCCAAAGTAAAAACTCAGGTGATGCAAGATCTTTTCAACCTGCAGTGCAGAACCGCAGATGCCTTGGAAGACCTTCGCAGTTCAGGAGTCTCCCCATCGCCCTGTGCATGGCATGAGCCTCTGGGACCACAACTCCCAAAACAGCTTAGATGTTACTTACGCAACAGTGCCAAATACTGATCTTTGCAGTGATTTTCACTCTGAGGTGGTTGTCACCCAGCTCATATATACTGAGGTCCGTAAGGACTGGAAGAAAACTGATCCTTCTCAGTCAATAAAATTTTCCAGCACGGAGTGGGCAAGTAATTGGCGAGATAGTTAGTAATAATGAAAACTATCCAAAGGTTTAGTTGTTGCTGACAACAAATGCCCTGAGAAACAAGCTGCTTGATGTCAGTGCTTACAGCTGGCTGAACACTAGAGACTTTTTTTTTCCCCTTAAAAATAGCATCCCTATTTACCACATTATTGTTAAGGAATGAATGCTGTTTCCACTGTAGCTGCTGTTCTGACTACATTAAAACATTGCTCAAGGCAGCTCTAGAGTTGCACCTGTGCCCCAGAGTAAAGTCTAGACATGAAAAACCCCAGGAAAGTCATGTACAAGGCAGCAAGGTATTGACACGTCAAATGGGTTTGGAGTCTTGTTTGTTTAACAGAGGAAAAACTATGAATTCTTAAAACTTACATTTGGGATTCAGTTATTAGTTATCAAACGATGCTTACACCTCTCTTCACAACAAAAAATGTGTGCTTATGTCTGAAAGTATCAAAAAAGGGGCCCAATGCATCTCACATGCCAAGCTGACCTTTTAAAGAGGTCTACTGGCATCTTTCAGAGAGGAAAAGCAGGTTTGGATATCGGTATGTTGTGACTAGTTTTCTTCTCTGCACTTCTGAATTTCTGTGTCAATAATAGCCAAGCAGTGCTGGGCTGAGCTCCTGCACCGCGGGACCGATTTGTACTGAGGACCCCCCATACCACCACGTCGATGCTCACAGGCTAAACAAGAGGCAGGCTCTGCCCGCTGCATTCCTGAAGGGTTTTGCTGGGTTTGGGCCGTGGGCCAGCAGTGCATGAGCTGCTCCCTTGGCCACGCTGAGTCCCAACACGAAGGTGCTGATGCACGAGAGGTGCGGGAGAGGCTGGGAGGGGAAGCAAAGGCAGAGGAAACACCACAGCAGCGTGTGAAGTTGGGCCCCCAGGCTCATCTCTGCACCGGGTGCCAGCGTTGCCCACAGTGCCACCGCTGAGCTTTCTGAACCGGAGGCATGTATTTAATTACAGGCTGCTGCCCTCAGTGATGTGATATGTGTGCCTCCTGCTATTCCTACCCTGCGACCTGACACAGAGCAGCTGGGCAGAGCCCAAGCTCCCTCCGTGTGAGGGATGCTATGGTGTGCTCCATCCAGGGCTCAGCACCAGAAGGGTTTTGCCAGCATTTGAGCGAGCATCCCCACTGCGACACCCTAACTATTTCACTATCTCTCCATTGCTTTGGCAGCAAGCTCTGAAGTTTTTTCCCAGTTACTTGTGGGAGTCTTTGTCTATCAGATGCCTTGGAAAGAACACGGTAAGTTCAAATGATTTTGGCCTGAAGATAATGTCTACACCACAGACTGCAATGCAGCGTGGTGGTGCTTGGGCTGGCTGCTGGATACCAGAAACAATGTAAGTGAAAAAACCCCTGAGCTCTGCACAGAGCGACTCTGCCTTGGAGGCAGAGAACAAGAGGCAGCAAGGCTGGGTCTACACTGTTCCCTTAGCGATGTGTTGGGCTCTCCATGTGATACAGCTGTGCTAACATAAGGAAAAGAAAAATGCGTAAGAAAAAATGCAGATGCTCCAGTCTCAGTGCGGTGAATCAGGAGAGAAGGCAATAAACCATGTTGCTACTAGACAAAAGTCTGACACTGCCACATAGCACGTGCAGAAAAGCAGCAGCACCGTGGTAACCAGCATTATTCCCGGCTACTTTAAGGTCTTTAGCCTGAATCAGCATCAGGTGGTATACTGGCATGTTCTAATGTAGCAGCGTGGCTTATCAGTTTATCTAAAGCTCAATTTGTGTGACATCCTGGTATGTAAGTGCATTTTGAAATGAAGAAAAAAGCTATCAATAAGAAAGAACTCTGTTAAACAGCAGATGATATATCAGTTATTTAAATGCACATGTACTTCTGTGCTTTGAATAACACAGGCTCATTATTTAAATACCAGGGAACTAGACTGACTAGTAGGTATATTTTAAGCTTGGAAGGGACCACGATGGTCAGAATTATCTTCCCAGCATCGTAACAGCACACTGAGCTGGGAGGCACAGTCATGCACACACGTCCCCGCGTACTGAGCTGGCACGCACCTATTTGAATGCTTTCCCCACTCAGTGTGGGCTGGGAGAAAGGCTAAGAGGGAAAAAAAATTTATTTGCAAGTCTCGTCTCTTCCTCCGCCCGTATATATTTCCCCTGTGAAGCTGGCGGCACCCATGTCACACCGGCAGCAAACACTGGGGGTGTACGGCTCTGTGTTTGCCATCATCCGCGCCACGGCACAGCTCGCTCCTACCCACGGCTGCTCCTGCTGGGCTGGTTCCCGTACGCCTTCAGCTGTCACCAGCGCTGCCTGCCACCGAGCGACTGCCAGCCGGGCTTGGTGGCAGTCACCGCCGGCAATAGGCAAGAAGCAGGTGGCTTCAGGAGGCTCAAATGGGCTACAGCAGGCATAGGGTAACTAATAGTTAAATCACAAAAGGAATACTTGCATACCTGGAAAATGATGGCAAAATTCCTGTCTAATTCATCTATGGCAGACAGCCTTGGATCGTCTCGATTAAAAGCAATTTTTGTTGTGCAGGCCTTTTTTTCTCCCCAGAAACTTTAACTATGGCCAAGATTCTCCTTAAAATCTCACAGCTAGAGCTAGCTGAAATTTGGCTAAGAAACCAAAAGAAGCGGAAGAGGCATTTGGAAGAAGAAAGCTTCTATCTCCACTTTCTGTTTTCTTCCAGCCCTCTAGTCCCATCAGCTCAAGAGGTGCCAACTCTTTTAACAGAAGTTACAAAGGGCTCGCTTGTTCCCTGAACGTTTTGATGTGCCTGAAGTGAATTTCTGCACTTTAAACAGATACGTTTGCACCTTCACTGCAAGAGGAAAAGCCTAACACTCTGGTGTCTGATGGCATTTGTAGGTTTTCCAGTGAAGTAAGAGTAGTAATTTTGTCTCTCCTTTATCCTTCATAAGAAGTAAGGAGACAGTGCTATTTTTCTGATCACCTGCTTTTGTGTAGTGAAGGTATTCTTTAATATAAAACAGTATTTCATGGATATATCAGAAAGTTCAGGAAACCAGAAAACCAAATCCATTTACCATATGCATGAATAATTTAGGCTTAAGAGAACACTGTCAATACTAATTGGGGAATTAAAATAAACATCCACAGTAAGAGCTTTAGATACAAGGTTCTGCTTGCGAACTTTTCTGGATGCACTCGTCATTTCACATTTGTTTCATTTTGTCTTTCTCATGTTCTTGTGTAAGCAGCAAGACAAAACCCATCCTGATTACATCAGGAAAAACTTCACCAGGCAAAATGGTATCAAGTGCAGAGAGACACAAAAGAGGAGAACATGTGTCTCCAAGTCACCACTCGGGTGAAAAACACATTTCAGACAAAATGAGCTCTGGGGTGTTTTAATATCCTTTCAACAGGGGTAAATGTTACAGGATTCTTACCCCAGTACATTACCTTTTGTCTAGTCATTCCCACCTGTGAAAACTGAATGTAAAAACCATGTGGCATCACAACGTTTGAGGAAGTGGAGAAACGTGTATGAAGCATCTTCAGGATTAAACTAGATAATGACCCTGTTATGTAAAAAAGGCCAGATTTTCTTTTCACTTAGGCTAGTGTAAACTGAAGAAATACCACTCAGGCAATATGCTCTGACATTTTCTAATTTATCTGATTTTGCTTAGATGCAGTTATCTTTGATAACCAATAGGCTTATACCAATATAAAGCATTACAGAAGAATCACTTTCCTTTAATTCTTTGACTCTGTAAACTAGTCATGGAAAGTTAACCAAAAATTCTACTTTTGTGTTCTGCAAAGAAAGGCAGTTTTACGCATACTTAGAAACCACCACTCAGAGCTGCAGGTGGCAAAGCAAGCCCAACAATGCAAACGATTCCACAAGCAAGAGTAAAGCGTGGTCATTTGGGAATTTATTTATTGGCAAAACACTGTGAAGCATGGCTGTGGAATGTTGTATTTTGAAAGGTGCAAGGGCAACAGGATGCATCTTTTTTCTAACCTACAATGGCTGGTTTTGGGGGGTTTCTTCTTATAAAAAACCCCATACAAACGCAGTCCCTGCCCATGACATACTCGAGTCACTGCTTCATTTACTTTTTTTTTCCCTCCAAGGCAGATGGATGGAGATGAACACAAAGAAAACAGCAAGATCCCTTTGAACAGCCGCTCTGCCTCAAGGCAGAGCACACCCTCCTCGGTACTGACGCCGGCTTAGAGGGCCGGGCAAGAAGGGTCCATGCTCCTCTGTCATCACTCTGCCACCTCCTCCCTGCTGCACACCACGCCGGCATCCTCCTCGTGGGAGCAGTTGTGCGTGCCAACTTCGGCGTGGGCACACTCCAGCAGTGTCTTCTCCTGCCCGGAGCACTGGACATCATCCAGGAGAATGCGAAGGGAGATCCCTTCCCCAAATTCTGCCTTCTTGCTGGCCCGCACCACGTAGGGGAAGCCCAGCTGGCGGCACACCACGGCGGCAGCGAGCGAGCTCCAGCCGTCGTCGCACACCGTACCCCACTCGCCGTCGATGTAAACCTCCACCCGACCCCGGCTCCGGCCGCGGCCCTGCTGCTCCATCAGCCGCACCGCGCCGTTTCGCAGCGGCGGGGCCGTGCCGGGGGGTTTCTTCTTCCTGCGCTGCCCCCTCCTCCCTCCTTCCTTCCTGGGCTTGGGGGTCCTGCCGCTCGGCGCTGGCGTGGTGGGCGTCCTGCTTCGGTTCCCCGGCGGTGGCGGGGCTTGGTCCACCCAGTCCACAGCCGGCGTGCGGGTGGTCTCGGGTTCTGGTCTGCCTCCCCGTGGGGCCTCGGCCGTGGCCTTCAGCCGGGGACGTGGCGTTGGTGTTTTCACAATGAGCTCTGTTGTGGGAAAAACCCAGGAAAACATGAGCCTGCAATCTACGGACGTTACTTAAAGACAACTAAACGAAACCAGCGCTGATTTTTTACTTATTTAACTCATTTCTTGGAATTTGCTTACTAAATCCTGTTGAGAAGCGGCAAGGCTCCCGGTGAGCCAATATTTCCTCCGCAAAAAATGTCGGCTGCTTTTAGTTAGCAGAGAGGACTGCAGGGCTTAATGCCAACCAGTAATCCTCTCCCAAGAAGGAAACTCCAAGCAGTTTATCGGCAAAACCTCAGCCTGGCCATTAAAGGGTGGGCAGTTTCACGGTCCGAAGAGGAGTTCCCCACCATACCCTTCTGCCCTGCTGAAAGTATTTTAAAGGCAGGCACTATTCCTGCTCCTCTCGTCATTACTAATGATTGGATCATTACCAGACCGAGAGCGTCCGCCTCCCCACTGGGCCAGATGCTTTATTCAGAGGAGCTGAAATCAGGAACATTCAAAATCAATTCTCTCTGGCAACTGGAATGTGCAAAAGGAGCGGAGTTGCCAGGACAACACATAAAACAGGATTTGGGGTTGGGTTTTTTCTTCCTTATGAAAAAAAAAAAAGAGCCTTGCACTCTGAAGAGCTGAAAATTCTTTGCTGTCACAGTTTCCAGGCGTTACTGGACCTGCTTATTCACATGTGCTCTATTTTTAGCTTAAAAGTAAGTTTCAGCTTGTCAGAAGGAAGCAATTCAGAATTGCTCATAATAACAATCAACTGAGCTGGGACAGTGTCAGAGACATTTGCAAAGACATCACAACTTTTTGAATTATATCCTAGATTTAGCCATTCTCATTCATCATTTGCTTTGCAGCACAGAGATGGGGAAAAATACGACTGCCTTATTCACCCTTAGTATTTATTGTCCCCAAAAGACAAATCCTTGCGCTGGTCCAGTTTTTCCAAATAATGCTATTTGGAGCAGAATTGTATTTGTGGCATGAAAAGATTTCCTTTCTCTGGAAGCTGAGGTTCTGAAGGCAAGAAATAGATGTGAAAGCCTTACCTGTGCACACCTCAGCTGTTGGAGCCCAATCTGGCAAAGCACTTAAAAATCCTGGAACCCATATAATGATATGTAGGACTGCATGAAAGCTAATGGCCACCTGAGAGTGCTTTTCACCTCACTGAATCAAGTTGTTATTATATATTACTCTTCATCGAGCTATTTATTACATACGCTTCCAACAAATGCACTCATCCAGCTAATGCTAGCCGCATGCCTTGGCGATTCTGCTACTTTCACACTAAGCACTAACCAAAACAGCAAAATATTTACAGCTACACATTCTATTTGCATGCTTCTGAATCAAAATCTTCTTGCGTGGTTTTCACCTACACATGAACTTAGCTCTTGAGACACTTAGTGAAATCTCTCCCACTGTTTCTAAATTTTATTTTATGATGAAAACTACCTTGTAAACGAACCCAAAAGATTTAGTTGTATGTGTAGTTTAAAAATCTGAACGTTGGACTTGCATAGAGAATAATGCATAAGCAGAAACAGAGACAAAGCTGGTAGAACATGAGCCAAGTTACCAATGTTTGGAAACTGCGTGCATGGCTTCCAAAGGAGAACGTTTCTGAAGATGTCGTGACTGCTCGGGCACGTCAACAGTTAATAACTAGCCTTAGATCTTGTTCCACCTTAAAGACTCCGTCTCGCAAGGTGCTGAGTGCCCTCATTCCTCCCTGAAGTCAAAGCTGTAGGAACTGTCAATGACTCAAATGCAGTGTAACATGATTAATGCAATTAAAAATTAAAGTATTCTGACATTAGAGTTCCTACAGTAATATCAACTTCATGACAAAGCTGTTAGAGTGGTGCCTAGGTACTTACACGTGTAAACAAAGTGCACAGGGGAAAAGAAAGGTGATGCTGCCTTATCTAATTGTGAGATCCTAATCGTGTATTTAGGTTTCTGCACTTAACATAAATAGTACTTGGCTTGCTGCAGATTCACCTACATCATTGACTACTCCAGCTTTAGCAGTACAATACTTCATTCAGTATGAAGCAATCAAAAAGCCCTGGAGGGTTTGGATAAGCCAAAAGTTCACCTGAACGGCTGATCACATCGGTTCTTTCGGGAGCATTTTCTCATCCCCATGTTCTCTCACTCACAACTAACAATGACTCAGCTCTCATCTTGCTCAGTGAGCTACTTCCCAACCCTTTAGCCATCATATCTTTCAGCTCCTGAAGTGCTCCTCACTCCTTGAAGGCACTGCAAAAAATCACTCAAAACTGAAAAGCACCATCGAGCACGGGATCTCAGTACAGAAACAGTTCTGGGGAAACCAAACTAGTGGTAATGAAACCCTTATGATGTAACATGGAAAAGGAAAATGTACAGGGGCAGCAACTACAGAGGAGATTTCACATGACCAGGAGAGGGGAAATACTTTGTTTGAAACAACTCTTCAGATCCAAAACAGCTGGTAAGAATTAATTTTGAGGCTACTCTGAAGAGTGAAGTTCTGGGTGGTCTCCACGCACAGAGATAGTGCAAGCCTGGAGTTTGTCTTCACTGCCAGCTAACATGCACCCATAGTGACCAGCAACAGTGACACTTACTCTCCTTTGGCACAAACCGGATGAGTTTGCTCTTTACTTTCACTGGCGACGGCTCAACTCGGCATTTTCCTGGTGGTGCTCTCCTGAGAAAAAAGGGACACATACAGCCCACAATTAATTCCTTTCCCCTGGCATCATGAGCCTTCGCTTCCCATCGTGCTTCAGTGAATGTAATGCTCATTGCAAAAAAAATAAATGTCTGTTTAAATGATCCAAGTAATCTCTTACAGTAGAAAACATAATTAAACAATCACATATCTCTGTTGATCAAAGTCCAAATATTCACAAGGCAGTGGAGTCCTCTGGCTGTGTTTTCACTTGCCATTGCTCAATCCATTAAGGAAATAAAACACTGGCAGGTTCAAGCATTACAGAAGAAGATTAGTCAAACTGAAAATACAAATCACAAAACACAGTGTATGTTGAACATCTGACATAAAGGTCATGTGTAAGCAAGTTTTCAGGCTGTCTTCAGAGAAGCAAAATAACACACAATTATTCATAACTAAAGCCAAACAAAAGACTAACCACTACAAAAGTAGCACCAAAAATGCATTAGTTTTAAACAAGAGCTTTAAATGTCTCCTACCGAGGCTTCCTCTTAGGCTGACGTATTATTTTGACACAACTTTATTTGTCATGGAGGTAAGTCTCACTTCTGAGAAGTTACATCCAGTTCGTCATCACTTTTTCCTACACCAGCTGGCTCGTCGATCTGCAGCCTTCTTCAGAGGTTTTCAGCTGGTTCAAAGATGCACGATGTTTGCATTTGGAGGGTATAACTCCTTTGTAAGTAGATTGCTTGCATTTGCATTTCTGTGGAAGGCAAAGAGCTCCCCTCTCAACTACTGCCACAGGGACGGTCCCTGCTTTTATGAATTTTCCTATGAGTTCTTTCTTATTCGCATTGCTGAACTCGACACACTAAAGGAACTTCTTTTAAACTTAAACTTATGACTTTCTTTTTGACTTCTGCTTGCTTTATTTTGGCAAAGGTTGCGTAATACCAGCCTCTTAATACACAGTTTACAGGAACTCTTCCACTGTGTGAGATAATGGAAAATGCTCCTGACAAGAAGAGTTGGAGGAAAACACGTGGCAGCTCTGGCGGCTGTTTAACTTTGGGGTCTGGTTCCGACATAAAACCAAAAAAGAGGTTTGGTTCAAAATGCTCAGATAGTTAAAGCTGTAAAGTTAATCTGTTTAAAAAAAAATAAAAGCTACAAAAGTCTCACTCTACATGTCTGGCTGAAACTAGTTTGGTGTTTCGCCAATAATAGTAATGCTTAAAAAACAGGAAGATGGAAAAAACAGCTGTGAGTCTTCTCATAAAACATAACTATTCCCTGCCTTGCCCAGTCTGAAGATATGTGCGCATGGGATCCAGAAGGTGTAACAATGGTCTTATTTCCTCGTCCAAACCATTTTCCACTTTGAAACACATAAAATAATGCACTTTTTGACACTCATTTTTGTTTTGCCTGAGAAAGCACTGCAGGTCACGCTGGGTCAGCTCTGGCTGCAGCTGCCTGGGCAGGGGGCTCTTACGGGAGACGCAGCTGGCTACAAGGGACGGAGAAGAGCTGAGAGCAAACACCCTGAGAAAAATGTCTCCTTCTGGGCAGGAATCTAGAGAAACTTTGCCTGGGAAAGACAAGCCACCCATAAAATAGTCCTTTAGCTTTCAGGAACAAATCTCCCAACCCACCTAACGCCAACAGGCCCCATAACAAGTTGGTGATCACCATGACTGCGGGAGCAAAGCAGACGCACAATGGGTTGCTCCAGCCATTCCTTGATCAAGCTCCAGAGGGGCCCAGCATGGGAGAAGAGCTAGTGACTCGGTCAGCATCATTCCTCACATCCACACCTGGACACACCGCACCACACTCAGGCTTTGCAACAAGAACATCTCATACCTAGAGGTGTCCACCACTTTGTATACCACTCCATGGGGTGCTGTGGCGCTCGGTATGCCAGTAGACATGAAGTAAAGTTCCCCTGGGAAAAAAAACCAAACACAGCTGTGAGAACTCTCCTTGGAGTTTCTGTCCTATACAGCACAAAGGTATGAACTCTGCATCACAGGTCAGACAGCATCAGGAAACCTGGGGCCGACACTGAGATCGGGCTACTGGAGGAAACAAGGCAGGTTTGTACTTGGGTTTGTAGTGCCCGTTCATCTCCAGTCCAATGGCATAAAATACCGCTAGTGGGACGGAGCTTTTATATGTTGTCATGGAATATTATTTGGACAAATTTCCACTGCAGGTTCAGCTGCCCAGACTTCGGCTGTCATCTCAGTCTGATCTGTGTTTTTTAACTTCACTAATGCAAACCAGTGAAACTCTGAATTCCTATTGTCAAAATGAAAGGAAAGGAAATTAAGAACGTTCACACTGTCTTCTGCTCTTTTGGATAAAGCACTCCTTTGGGGTGAATTACAAGAGAAGCAGATTTTGCTTTTGCTTTCTCTAGCACACTCACAAAGTGAGATGTATCTCCCATGAAAGGCAGTTGGTTCATCACAGCTCTGTCAGGTCACATGGACAGGGCTCAGCTTCCAGCCTAACAACTTCCATCACCATTTACTTGACGTATTTTCTCTTAACCGCATTTCCATCCTTCTCCTCCTGTTGTGCAGGGGAAACTGGGATAAGAATTCCCTCTGACGCTCCTCCTTTTCCCAGCTCAAGTGCTTGAGCAGTCCAATGAAGAGGATCAGAGAGCAAAAATAAATTTGCAATATTTCCAAAAAAAAGGAGGCAGTGGAGACCTGTTTAGTGAGTAAGGCAGATTTATTTGGGCCTCCTATGGGTACCCCAAAGGGAAGAGGGGAAGGAGCAGAGAGGTCGGAGCGAGCAAAGGGAGATGTGGGCAGTCGGTGGCAGCTCCTGCTGGCTGCTGAGCCTCTCTTCGCCTCCCTGCTCTCCCCTGCTGCCGCAGACCCGGCTCCTCCGGATGCTCCCAGGGCAGAAACCAGCCACCCCTGGCCACCCCTGGCTGCTTTCTTCCTTTTTCTGGTGGGCTCCATTAACCACAGGCCAGAGGCACCTTTGATCCAAACAGGGATGGGAAACACCTGGCACTGCGGTGTGCATCACATCCCACTCCTTTCCCGGGAATTATCAGGCAGAAATATGGATGCTCAGGCCATGAAGCACACAGGCTGTATCACGTGTGTGCCCCACAGACACAGCACTGTGCCTGGGGTGTCCCCGACCTGTTCAGCTGCCAGGGGACAGGGCTGCTGGCTTTATAACAGCTGTGCAATGAGCCAAAAATAGAGGTGTCCCCACCACGTAAACTCATCCACTGCACCAGCCAGATTAACATTCAGCACGGCAATGACCCAAAAAAACAAATGCTTCCGTGAAGAAAAGCTTGTTAAAACAAACTGTGTGATAAACTTGTAAAAACCCGGATTCCCAGCACACCAAGAAGGTGCAAGAGAAGACTGTTCACTGCAGATAAAGAAAACTCACTACACTGTTATCAACAGCTTTCTTTGCATTATAACAAAGCAAATAGTACCTCTGAGAACAGCCTTCAGGCCAAATTTTCACCCAGCTCTGTTATACTTACGCAAAGTATGCATGAAAAGCGCAGGGCAGAAGGGCAGCAGCGTTTCCCCCTCACTTTGCACAGACTCTGCTCACAGGTACAGGGTGAGGGAGACGCGGCTCCCCAAGTGCATGAGCAAGGGCTGCAATTAATAGCTTGATACTGCACTTGGCAGCCCTCTGAACTGGCATAAAACTGATTTAAACGAAGTTATGCTGATTTTAGGGTAAGATATCCTTCTCACCACAGCACTGCGAAACAGCTCTACCTTCCATAAACATTAACCATTAAAGAAAATGAACTTTAACTCAAAAAAAGATAAAATTCCAAAGTCAAAGTCTGAGTTCATACTTTGTTTCGATGATTTGCATTTACATGATAAAATCTGCATTTATATGATATGCAATGCACATATGCAACATTCACATCCGACATAATCTGCAGAAAAAAACAGATGTTTAAAAACTGGGACATTCTGGAGGTGGGTGCTCGTGACCATGAGCCCAGGACCTCCCTACAACAGGGCCGAACACAAACTCCTGCGTTGCTGAGCCCCACACGATGCTGCTTAGCAACGGGGCTAAACTCTGCGTGGGTCCTCCGCTCCTCATCCTCAGTCAGGAGCTGCACGCTCCGCCTGCCCCGCTACAGTGCTGGGCAATTAACCGTACCCTCGTACAAACAAAGGGAGCAAGTGCCAGCTTTCACCCCAGGACTCTTTATTTCCTCCTTTTCAAAATGCAGCGGCACCCTCCTAGAAAGCAAAATGTCTCCAGTCTTAAAAACAGCTATGCAAAGCTCCACTGAGACTGATCCTTCAGTCTTACGCAAGGGAAAATCCCAGCTGGCACTAATAAAATATGGACTTAGGCAGCCTTTTGCCGATGCCTCACTGGAGACATGACGTAGGGCTTTCATTCTGCTTCACCTCAAGACGTACAAATATTCCAGGCCAGGGTGAGCAGGTTCGTAATTACTGTTCATGACTTCTGCTTTCCTGTATTCATTAACAACACCAACAGCCTTCTTGACTAGCCAAGAGCATAGACTTGTTCTCACTTGGGTACCTCTCAGGGCCTGCATTCCCCACAGCATGGCACTGTGAAGAAGGAGGTTTCTTCTCTAAGCTGTGCTTTGCTGTACCTGTCCCCCCGTTCCCCGTCCCTCCAGAGGGTAGCTGTGCGGGCAGCGGCACACCCGGCCGCGGTCCTGCGGGAACTGCCTCTCCAATTCCCCCTGCAGTCACCGCGTGGCACACTGGCCTCAAAATCAGGATTGTGACTTTGGTTTGGTATTTGGGAGCTGCTGGGAGTCTCACCCACTGGTGTTTTAATGACTGACAGACTCGTACTCTGCCTCCCCACCACCCACAGCCTCCCAGGAGCCCTCTCTGACCCGTTCTCAGGTGGTTTACCCCAAAGAGAAACCGCAAGCCTGTCATTCAGTGCGATATAAAGTTAAAAGATTACCTGCTTCATCTTCAGCAAAGGAGATGATGTATTGGTAATAGTTATTGATGAGCCCAGGGAACATGCACGTTTGTCCCGTCCCCATGCAGATTTCACTGTACTGCCATTCTCTGGTAGCACGATCCTCCTTCAAAGACATCAGGCGTCTGCAAGGCAAAAAAAGCACTTGCACCAAGCAACGAAGACGATGATTTATGAACATTAATCAGGACACCCGAAAGGCTGTTTAATGCCTCCTACCTGCATTGGCTACTATAGGAGCTGTAGCTCCTCCAAGAAACAAAAGATTGTTAATATTAAAACACGTTTATTACACAATCCTGCAACACCTTGTCTTTCAGGGATTACACAAGCCCAAGAAAAAAATATATGGGAGTGTTTAAGGGATGTCAGACTGGGGGGACCTTGCCAGAGATGCACAGCACTTGGCTTCACCGCAGCTCCGCAGCCCCTCTCCTGCGCCCAGGACCAGCGCATCAGGACTGCGTGCGAGAGGCCTGGGAGATGCAGATGCAGCAAGGGCAGAGGAGGTGGGGAAAAGCAAGGCAGGCTCATGCCTGCTTCAACACAGACTCACTGCTGGACAATACTTTCCTTCTTTCACTGTCTTTGGTGTCTGGAAACATTGCATCAGATTGGCGGGGTTTTTTAGGATGCATTCAAATGCTTTTTACATCACTTCTAGGACTTTAAATGAACATCATATCATTGCTTCTTTATTTGTACTGGAACTATGTAAATCAGCAACATGGATGGCTGCTGGAATGCAAAGATTGCATTCCAGCCCAGCACCATGGACTAAAGGTTATATAAAACACGCCACGTGAGCTCTCTGCAATGAGCAGTCAGGCTTTGCCCAGTGCTTGCAGGCAGCCAGCAGCAGCGTATCCTCAGTGGTTAGACAGCCCGAGCACTCGCAGGCAGTAGTACTGCTGGAAGGCTTTCGCTGGGCTTACAGCTTAGTGAGCGTCTGAAGTATGTCATAGAATCATATCACAGAATGGTTTGGGTTGGAAGGCACCTCAAAGACCATCTAGTTCCAACCCCCCTGCCATGGGCAGGGACACCCTCCACCAGACCAGGTTGCCCAAAGCCCCATCCAACCTGGCCATGGACACTTCCAGGGAGGGGGCCTTACTTACCCATTCATAAAATCACCAGATTTACTTACCCACTCATAAAATCACCAAATATGTACAGGCCATTCAAGTTTGGAGACTCGCAACCCCGATAAACATAGCCTCCCGTAACGGATTTCCCCATTTTGTGTGGATACGCATAAATTGGAAGCACATCATCTGCAGAGGAGAAAAGATCTGTGACTTGCTTTGTTTTACACGTGATGCAGAATAGCCATTTATCTAGATAGTTCTGAGACTAGACGATACAATCAGGTTCATTTGAGCATTTTCTAATTAAATGAGCTGCTGCTAGAGTCATGTTTAGTTTGATGTTCACCTTTTCAGAACCACGGCTGACAGCCCTGCCCAGCTGGCTGTGCTAGCCCAGGACAAGCTAGCTCTGACAGACTGCTCAGTGTTCTGCTTGCAGTAAAAGCTGAATCCCTGATGAGCCGGAGGGCTCTCTATCACCCAGACACCTCACCGTTCTCCTCAGCCCTTCCCGTCCTACCACCACCCAGCTCTGTTAGTGCTGCTTCTCACCCATCTCTACACAGCCTGGCTGGTTTGGCTGTGAATTTGCAGGTTACTCTTAGAGTCACCGCATCCATGGAAGAAAGAGATGGGTAACTCCAGACTGCAGGCACTGATGAAAAGATATGTCAGATGTCAGCGCAAATAGCTTCTGTTTCTCTGAGACAGGAGAGCTTAACCTGAAAGGGCCATCAAATATTTATGGAATGGCACAGGCAAGATGTAGTTCTGGCACATTCATTGTCAAATGCAAGTTAAAACACAAGACAGAAGCAAAACAGAGGGAAGTGTGCTGATTTTGAGGGTCTCCATCGGATGCTTCCTCCCCTTTCCTTTAAAACTCTTGGGTTACAGGTATTTCTTCACGGCACCCACCCTTCCTCTTCCTCACAGCCTTGCTCCCTGCCCATGTAGCAGATGCCTCAAGTAGCAAAGCCAGCAGCTCTGTGAGCGAGGGACTTGCACCAAGGGCATTTTATCTAAAGTGTTTTCTACACTTCAGCTGCACTTACCGTTTTAAAGGGGCTGTGACATTTCACTGTTCTAACAAAAGGGTCTCTAAAGGCATCAGAAATTGTTCCAAATCCCTGGAGATCTCAGTAAAGTGCTTGCCATGAATGCTCACACAGGTGCTGTCACACAGGAGAGCACTAAATGGACTCTCTGACAACTGCTTCAGCAGAGGGAGTGCAAAAAATCTGCTCCTTGCTCTCAAAATTTTTATAAAAAACACTTAACCACTACCACTGTACTTGTAGCTAAGTTAATAAAAGGAAGGAAGTTAAACAACAACACATAGCATATAGAAGAGAAAAAAAATCAGAATCTCAGCTAGTGCAAACCAGTGCCAGCCCACTGCAGCCTCGGATCTCTGGGGAGATGCTCCAGCACAAGATGTGGTTCGCATCAGACCTTGCAACGCAAAACACTCTGACTTCACATGTGCACTGGAATTTAGCCAGCCAGCAAATACCCTGAGTCCAGGTTTGAAAAGGTTTGTGGGTTTTTTTGAAAAAAAGCTTTTCCTTTTTGGCATAGCTAAAAGAAACAAAAATACACTGTACATTCGATTACCTGCAAATCATGCAGTCTGCATACTGGTTGGCCAGCTTACATACTATGTTTCATTCTTTTTTTAAAATAAGGACACGACTTCTGAGTTATGGAGAAAAATAAAATTGCTGAAAGTTTTTCTCGCTTCTCCAGGAAAGCTTATTTTATGTGGAAAAGATGAAATTGTCACCCTAAATCACAGAATCACCAGGCAATTTGACTAACAACACGGATCGCCTAGAAAAAGGACAGCTAGCACATTTCATTTTCCTCCTAACTCAAAAATGGCAACATTTGGACTTTCAGTTTTTATCCCCAAGTCAGTTCCCTTCCAGACTGGGACTGCATAGATTTACATCTCAGAAATGTGCGTTTTCCACCAAGCAGCCAGGCTTTGAAGGCAGGAATTAAAAATGACGGAGCAGAAAACTGCACGGTGTGAGACAAGTAATTTAGAGAGAACATCTATCTACCCATTGAAGAATTGGTGCAAAGTTTTTTGTCGTAGCAGCTGAATCCTTCCCTTGCCCTCCAGCCGTAATTTTTCCCTTTCTCGACAATATCGATTTCTTCGTATTTATTCTGTCCCACGTCTCCGCAGAAGAGCCGCCCTTTCCCTTCCTTGGTTTGAGGTTCGCCCCTATCGAAAGAGCAGCGCCACATATTCCTCACTCCGTACGCATAGATTTCGGGGCGAGCCTTAGGGTCGTTAAGGAAAGGGTTGTCGGGAGGGATTCGGTACAGAGGCCCGCGGTCGTTGTTGTTCACATCGATCCGCAGCACTTTGCCCAGCAGGGTTGATCTGTATGGGGAGAAGAAAGGCAAGAAAAAAAAAAGAAATAAAACTAGGCCTTGGTCAAACATCAGAGATGGGGTTTTTTGAAAGCCTAGGGTTTCATTCTTTCTGTTTTGGATAAGACAAATCTTTCAATACTTCTGAAAAAACAACCATTACATAACGATTTCATTTGCCTTGGGCCACCGAACAGCCTTCAGGTGGCACCAGCTTCCCACAGCCGCTGCCCCAGAGGTGCACACTGGTGGCGTGGAGCTGCCGTGGGGACGGGTCCGCTCTTACTTGTTCTGGGCGTTCCCAAAGGTCCCAAAAGGATCCCCAGCCATGCCTCCATCTCCAGTAAATATATAGAGATACCCATCATCTCCAAAGAGCAGCTCTCCTCCGTTATGGTTGGAAGCGGGTTCATCTATTTCCAGGATTATCCTAAACGAAAACAGGGAGGAGGCATTACCGACTGCACCAGCCCGAAGCAAAGGGCAGAGCAACGTCACGCCAATGCTGCCTTTGACACATGGAAACGGCAACAGCTGAGGTTTGATGCAAATTCCTCCATATCCACGTTACTGAATTTTACTTGGGCATAGCTGATTTTCTAACCTTAAATAATTCCAACATATTTTCTGGATTACAGAAACACCAAATTGTGTAATAAGGAAAATCTGGGAAACCACATGACAGAATATACTTTTAATTAATTGTACTTTTCCTTTGACTCTTCCTTCCTCCCTGTTAAACTTTTTTTTTTTTTTTTTAATTTTTAAGAAAAGGCAGCTCAGCTTAAATCCGACTGTAAGCTGCAAGAGAGAGGTCTCCAGTCCATCCGTGCATCCGTACAGCATTTGGCACAACCCTGACAGGCGCTTTCAAGGCAAACCTAAAACTTTTCCAACATCAGAGTAATAGTTAAATTCTTAGAGAGAAGAATCCTTAAATGATAATTACATACACAGAACTTTACATGCTTAAAGAGTGGTTAAAAGCAGCCAATAAACTAACATTTTAACAAAAGTTATTCAAAGCAGTATCAGCAACCCTTACCTTAATTTTAAAACCCCTCTCTTACTTTTATCTGTTTATTTTATGCATCTGGCATCCTTTTCATAGTAAGAAAAAGCTGAAATCTATAAAAGGATAACTTTATAGAAAGGCAAAGCCACAAATACATGCAATGGAGCTTCCCAGGTATAATAATTGAAGTTTATTTTACTGCAGCTTCTAAAAAAGTCCAGATTTCATGCTGACAGTGCCTCTTAATAGCTGCAAAAACGAATAATAACCCCTTACACCACCTCATTGTTAGCAATTTTTTTTTCCCCTTCTGAAAGTACTGATAGTTTGTGATCAGACTGTAAATTGTGGGGAGGAACCCAACGATGTAATTATTCTGTCACCTGCTGCTAAACGCCGCCACCTCTGAGATCAGGTAACTGTGCGCGAGCGCACAGACTCCGGCTGGCAGCAGGAGCGAGGGAGCATCCTGTGCGGACACAAAGGCGAACCCTCCTCCACCTCCCAAAGAAGATGGAAGAAAACAAAACACACTGAGCACAAATCTGCGGACAAACAGACTTACGCCTTCCTGCTAAGGCAACGCACACCACGTGCCGGCCGAAGCTGCCTCTTGGGCAGCATCTCAGGATGAAGTCAGTGGGAGCTGTGCCTACACAAGCACAACGGGACCACAATTTTGTTTTCTTAAGCTTTTGCAGTACTAACCATCAGCTAAATAAGCACAGAAAATGTTACAAACGTTAAGCCTGAGTATTTTTAAACAAGAGAGCTCGTGGGCCCTGACATCTGCAGGTTTAACCTCTTTCCTGAGGACCACGTTTCAGTTCCCCTTGCCTGTCATCTACCGTGCGGCTCACACTGAGTTCACAGAATCATAGAGTCATAGAATCATCTAGGTTGGAAAAGACCTTTAAGATCATCAAGTCCAACCGCTGTTGTTGTCATTGCTTTATAAACCAGCGTCCCCTTTCTGTCATCAGGCTACAATTAGTGCATTTCTGAGCTACAATCATCCACTGCTGAGTATTTGGAAAGCCCCTAATATAACCCATGTAACAAAGCAAAAATTAACATTAGTAATATTCGAGGGTCTCTTAAACCATGTGGTTCTGCAGCAGGTTATAAATCTATAGACTGGCTCCACAAACAAACCTCTCATTATCTGCGCATATCAATGTGGATCAAGTGCAGGATCAGACTCAAACAAATGAAATTTCCAATCAAAATGTACTCAATAGTAGCCCAGAGGTTTGCATTTTATGTAATTACAGTTGTAATACCACAGGGTTGAGCTGTCATTCCGATAAAGAAATGTGGGGCCAAATCCATCTTTGGCCTGGTATCACTGAGTTTGTTTATACTGATTTGGGAAACCTTTGCCTTCGGAAAGCATTTCACTCGTGCTTTGCAGAAGTCTATTTTAAAGGGTAATCATTACAATACCAAAAAAACACCCAACCAAAACACAAACCCCAAAATACTAACTGTAAATAGTGTTTAATCACCGTTCAGTTAAATCTTCTGACATGCCAGAACTGAGAAATGTCAGAAGATCTATCCCTGAGCACTTGCAGTTCATTCACGGAGGACAGGCCTATTCTCTGTCTCAGTAAGCTCGACGTGGACTTGGACTAACTTGCTACCACACTGGAATGCAAGAACAGTATTAAGCTAAATAAGTCTCATTCATTAATAGCCTTTAAAAATGCACAAGCTGCCCTCTGAGATCTTAAATACATTTGCTAGAGAAACGTGTGTACAATACCTTTCAGAACCATGGTCCAAAGCATTCATGTCAGCAGCAGAAATTCTGAACTCACTGATTCGGATTCTCTCTTCATAACGAACTTCAACTGAATAGTAGACATACACTTTACCATTAAATTTGAATTTAGGATGGAAGACAATACCTAGAAAACCTCTCTCGTCTCCTTCCCAAGGTGAGGTAAGTACGGCTTCGCTGATGTTCAGAAATGGCTTTTCGAGCCTGGATCGATCAGGGAGGTAGGTCCACACCAGGCCAACCTGCTCCGCAATGAAGAACCTGTGGGTACCATCGTTGGCGTGCACCATCGCTACGGGATTGCGCAGCCCGTTGGCGACCTCCACGAGGCAGAGCTGGAGACAGCCCTCTGCGTCGGCCGTCACTAACCCCAGGTTTTGGTTAAGGTTCTGGTTAGCTAGCAGGTGTGGAAAGCAGTAGTCTGTGTCCTCCAAGGACAGGTAACGGCAGAATTTTGCCATGTTGTTCTCCAGTGCAATTAACTCTTGATCTGCAGAGAGATAGCGAAAAATGGAGCGGCATTTTTGCCACACTTGCAGGCAATAGTCTTGGCAAAGTCCTGGTATCGTCCGCACGGGGGTGGAGGGATCCTCGGCATCGTACAAGTGAGCTGCATATGGAGAACATTCCTAGAGGGAGAGAGAAAAATTTCTTGGACCAGATTTGAAACAGCTGAGCAGCAATACTAATTGGAGAAATTTCACCTTAATTACAACATATGTTGCGGTTTATTCCAAAGATATATTAACAGAGGAAAAGATCTTAGAAAGGGGGTCTATCTCAGCATTCACAGAAATGATCTTCAATATTCCTGGCGAAAGCTGGCTTCCTCATGCTGTTCTTCATTTATTCCAACCATAGCACTAACACAAGAAAACCAGTGATGACATATATCTTGCTACAACACCCCAGTAGACTGTACTGGGGAAAAAGAGACTTTTCTGTCTTGGATGCTCTGACTTTATCTATGAAACACCGAGCAGATCCACCACAGCACAGCAATGAAACCAAGGAGTTAGCTAAGAAAATTCAGGTCTTGCATCTCCAGGCCGAGGAGGGAACGGGAAAGGTCGGTGGGGTGAAAGCCTGTGATTTCCATACCCTGGCATTCGACAATCCAGACACGCACCTCAAACACAGATATGATGTTGGAAGGAGTGGGATGAGCAAATGTAGGAGGAGAGGAGAAGGACACTCATCCTTTCTGCTGCGCAGTGCACCCAGCCCTGGGATGCTATCACTGCATACACCAGACTTGCTCGGGTCCAGCTGCCTTTGCCGGTGGATATTTCCCTACAGACACTTTATATATCTGACTAGAAGTGGTGAAATGAATCTCAAGATCCTGACACTGGTCACCAAGTTCTGTGGGTGATGCTCGGGCTACAGGATTTCAGGCAGTGGGCACCAAATGGCCATAAGCCAGGCACAATCCGCTGGCAGTGGCTGCAGCACAACCACAGTTTATGGAAGGTGCAGCCTTGGAAATCTGTCTAAGGACTGAATCAGGTTCACATAGTTTGTTGCATTCTCCACTACGAGAACTCCGACAGGCACGTTTCCCTTATGTAAAAAGCCACTGCAATCCAGTAACACTGTCTGTAAATTACAAACTGAGCAAAGTGACTCAGTTTTGCTTTGCAAGGACTTTTCCTTGTAATAAACACGCACTATTTTCCAGCCGTAATGCATCTTCCTGACAAGCATCTCAAAAGTGCTCTCCAAATAACACAACATGACTCAGTGGAGGCTCAGTTATTTTCACAGGGCAGATAAATAACTGAGGCAAGAAAGGTAGGAAGAGAAACTATCCTTCTTGAATAAATTCTGTATTTTTTAATTCCTAGATGGCATTTCTTCCAAACGAAACCAGCTTAGTTTAAAAAAAAAAAAAGGGAGCAGTTTCTAAATCTATAGGGAGCTATTTCTTAATGCAGATTATAGCACCATTCAGTAGCTGAAAAGATATAACATCCAAGATACTGAAGTATTTAAATTAGCTGATAAGTACACATAATATTTAATTTTCACTTTATTTTCCATTACATACCATAATAAACTGAGAGGCCATATAACAGATCATTAGTGTACAATAAGCCTTCCTCCTGGAATGTCAAGCCACTCATTGCCAAATTAAGGTTTTTATGCCTTCAAATGAGCAGAAATTAATGTGGTAAAAAGGAGATTGCACATGACACAAAACACTGAAATTACAGGGGCAGACTGGGTAATGAGAATTAAAAATAGCGCAGAGGCATGGTTTCCCTGTCCCTTCACCGCTGCGGGCTGTTCACGCCAGCCTCAGGTGTGTTTGAATAGCTGTTGTGGAGGACTTCTTCACTCCTTACCACGCTCCTGGTGGCATACAGCTATTGACAGTGGCATTACGCTGGCGGTGATATCAGTAGAGAGATCATTCATGAGCCAGACAGTACCCAAGCATGTGTCTAGGGTATTGTCCAGATACATTCAGAATATCTTCCAGCTTTTATTCCACAAGAGACAGAGCCTGACGCCTGATCCTGAATTTCCCTGCTTGTGAATCAAATGTTGCGGTCCTTCACCCTTTGCATCATCTTGTCATGTTCACTGACTCAAAACACCAACAAACTCTACGCTCAGTCACAGCCCAGCATCACAAACAGATCTAAATTCTCATTTCCAAATGACATGGTCTGTTCGCTCATTTTAAACTATGATGTGGTCCAAAGACCAAGGAAACTAATGAGCTGATGATCAGTAACTGGAACAAGCTCACAGTATGAAAATAACTCATCAGAAAATAAAACAAGTGATATTAAGACAAGTTAGCTAAATCCATCTGATTTGTTCCAGGAATTCAGAGGCAGCTATTTATCTGAGGAATTGCAACAGTCTGAATTTGGCCGAACACCCACATCAAACAATGGTTTTTTTACTGCTGCAATCAGCCTGGGGGAAGCAATGAGACTCCTCAGGAAAGTGTCTAACGTTCACGTAATTCCTGACATTCCCTGTCCACCTCCATCTGGAAACTCAAGCCTTTAAGCAAGCTGTTCCCCGAGAAGCAGAATGAGGCATCTGCTCTCCTGCAGTTTGGCGTCCTGTATCCCACCACATAACAATCCACATCCACACACGTCCCTGAGACCCGCTGCCCCCCTCCAAATACCTCCGGGTGCCGAGGCTGTGGGGCAGGCAGGGGGATGTCCCACCACAGCCCTTCTCTCCCCCAAGGCCAAAGGCAACCTCTCCGCCTGCTTCCGGGTGGGGGGAGACCCTCTTTTGGGGCTGGGTGATCATGGGCAGCACGGAGGGAAGGATTTTGCTGCTCTTCCATTTGCCCTTCCGCGAGGAACAGAAACAGCACCACGTAGCAAATCGCAGCTTGAGAGAAGGTAGGAATCCTCACCACAAGTACAAGCTGAGACACTTGTCAAAATAATTTGATCACATTTGAGAGAAATCAAGAATTGTGAGCAGAAAGAGACAGAAGCATGCTGAGTAAGTCACAGAAACCCACTTATTAATTCAGGTCTAGGATATAAATTGTATATATATAACAAAGGAATGGAAGCAGAGTGTTCAGGAGTGTTTGCAATGCCTGAACTTCCATTTTGTGCTTGCGTGGCCAGAGGTGGTGGTTTGTAGCCACGTCTGGGCTGGTGATGCACTGAGCTCATCAGAACATTTCAGTGAATCATTTTTCCCACAGTGAAGTATTTCACTGCTTCTGAACAAATTTTCAACCGTCAGGTTTCTGATGTACGCAGGGACTTACTTATCGCTTCCAGAGGCAGAAGGAGTGTTTAGCAGGCACTGTCAGGTTTCCTATCTGCAAATGGACTTTAGGACACCGCTTGTTTCAGGAATATATTCAAAGGTTTTTTGCTTCCAGTACAATGAGAGATGAAATACAAGTCAAATCTCTAGAAGCTGTTGAGGAAAAGGGTTGGTTTTCTCTTCACGCTTTCAGGAACACAAGAGGTAGCCTGCAAAATGCTAAGAGCAGGATTTCTGAAAAGCCACTTTGATCCCATCTGAGCACAGCAGACAAGACTCCACTGTCTGAATTAATTTAAGATTTACACTTGCACAGCACAGAGGTGCCACTGCTCTGTCTCAGGGGCATTTTCATACATGAGGCCACCGCTGATGATAGGGTCAGATGCTTTGCTCTCTGCAGACTGTGATCATCCTGTTATCCTATCTGGCCACAGAACATCAACCCCAAGTGGAAATTTGCCCCATGCAGGATGGCCGCCACAGAGGTTTCTAGGACACATCCTCCGGCATTACTCTGCACCCATCATCAGGACTGTTAGCACCTGGCACACGCTAAAAGCCTCTCAGGATGCTGTAACCCAGTACAAAACTCACTTGATCCCATGAGTTGGGCATAACAATGAGCACGTTTTGTGCAGGCTGGTCCCCTCCTGGGTGTCTTCACCAAGTCCTGGCAGGATGAGGGGAGTCTGCAAATTGTAACTGCCCACACACCCATCTCAGAGCACTGATGCTCATAAATTAAAGCAGAACACCACTCCTATTCCTCTTTCAAACGCCTGCCAAAGGTGGAAAAGTCCACTGGGAATCCTAAAGATGGACAGTTGCTCCTGACAGTGCTTGGGAGCACATGTCCAGGCTGCTGCACTAATCCCTCATGTACCCGTACGTGGGCCAATGCACCCGTACTAGGTCTGGGCACTACTGCCACAGCTGACAGACCCGTGTGGGGGTCCATAGCTCTCACCCACCCCTGTGCTGCCCAAAGCCCCCTGTGCCTGTGCTGATGGAGCCCTGCACAGCTGGATGCAGTCATTCCTGGGCCGATGTGCCCGTGTCATGGCTCATGCACCCCTGTGAGGTCCAAAATGCCTGCGCCTGGAGCAGTGCACCCCTCGTGGACCAATACACCCATGCCTGGGGTGAAACATCCATACCTGGGCTTGATGCAGTCCCGCACAGGTGGATGCACCCACACCTGGGCCAAAGCACCGTGCCGGGGCTGAATCCCCCCTGTGCGGCTGATGCCCCCTGCGCGGCCGAATTCCCCCGCGCAGCAGAAGCTTCCCGGAGCCCCGTGCGGCGGGCGCGGCGTGCCGGGACGCCTCACCTGGCAGAGCAGGTCCTGCAGGTGCCCGGCGCAGGCGGCGTAGGTGGGCCCGTCGAGCCGGGCGCTGAGGCGGTAGAAGCGCTGGAGCAGGGCGCGGTCGCGGCGCGGGTCGCAGCAGCCGAAGTCGGCGTAGCGCCGGCAGAAGGCGAGGCCCCGCGGCGGCCGGAACGGC
>VXBL01008881.1:0-20848 GCA_013400195.1 Aramus guarauna
GGTTTAGTGGTGGACTTGGCAGCTGATGTTTGGAATTGATAATCTTAAGCATCCTTTCCAAAAATGATTCCATGATTCTATGATTTGAAAAGTTTTATTTAAAAAGTATCAAAAAATTCTGTTTAAAATAATTAAAATTTAATTTTTTTTCAGAAGATAGCATTCAAATACAGCCATCTTTTTAGTGTAACTATGGCAACATACAGTAGCAACCATTTAAATCAACATTTACTGAATTTTGTTACACAACCAGCAGAGGTACTTTCTATTCTAAGCCCTTAAGAACATTGAGGCAATACAAGTTTGTGGGTGAATTACTTTTTTGTAGCTGTACCTGTACAATCTAAGAGCCTAGAGTACTTCTAGATTATCAATATTAACCTTACTGATGTAATGACTCAAGGAAATTTATAAATCTCTGACCTCTGCAAGTTTGATCTCACTTTTTTGTACATTTATAGTATATGTGGTCTCAGCATGGCTGTTGGTGTTACTAGGAAGAGAGGCTTTTTTAGTTAATCTACAGAATTTCCATCTTGACAACATTTTCATTGCTTTCCGCTCCTGAAGGGCCATGTCATGAGATTATTGAGGACCTGTTGCCGAAAATTGCCTTAAAGCTCTTTAATAAAAGCTGGAGAACTGGAATTTGCTGTTATAATATAGAGAGAAAGTGTTAACTGACAATACAAAGTGAAATTGTCATGGTTCTCACAATTAGAGCTCTAGTTCTTGAATGTAAGTTTATGATAACAGCTTTGGTGTTAAAGTTAGTGGATCAGTCATTTGTGGGAGTTAGTAATATTTTTGTTAAAATGCTGAAAGGCCTCTTTTGATAGAAATTAAGGTTATTCAGCTACAAAAACAGATTATTGTGCCTACCAGCTCTTTGTTTTAAGGATCAGGGGAGAAAAAATGGAACTGAAACAATTATATTTTGCAATAACCAAAAATTTCTTGGTGCGCTATGTTCACGATGTAGACTAAGCCTAAGGCAAAGAATAGTGAATCTTATTTTTCAGCACCAAATTTACTTTCAGTGGTACCAGAACATGTCAGGTATTAAGATATTCCCTGGAGTTGTAGCTTTTATTATATTTTAGCTTTCCAACATTAGAATTTAAGACAGACAGAATCGGTAAATTGGCTATGCAGTAACTTAAATGTCTAATCCATGATGAATCTAAAGACACTACCTTAGAAATACATTTGGCTTTGAAAAATCTAAACCTTACTAGGCTTACTCATCACTGTGTGAAATGCTCCTGCCAAACTAATCTGAGTTCTATATAAGATTTCCTTTTTCTTTTTTCTTTTTTTCTTTTTTTTAATTTATTTCCTATTTATATGGCAAGGATAATTTTAAAAAGAAAAATGTTGTTATGAATTAAACCTTTTTTTTTAAAATGCCACTTACAATATTTGCTCAAAGTCTTGAATCCTGAAGACTCTCATACTGTGTAAGAACAATTCTGTCTCTTCTCCAGTCCTGTCACAGCAGAAAGTACTTCCCACACTGAGTATGTATGCAAAAGCATCATGACATTACAGTGGAATCCATCAGAGATTCCTGAATTCATGATATCAAAAGCAAAAAAAAGTATATCTACAGATACCAGTATTTCATATTAAATATTTAAGCACATTTTAAAAAATCTAATAAAGCCAACAGAATCCATTGTACATTTATCCTGGTTTGTGTTGCCTCTGTTTTCATTTCATGCATTTAATGAATTTTCATATTGTAATTTTTTTTTTTTTGAATAGCACAATAATTACATTTATCTGTAAAAGGGTCTGTAGTCAATGAGATCTGAAATATTGAGACTTGAGAACTTCTTACAGAATAATTTTCCCTGCTGCATAGTTACTGTTGAACCATAATGGATGCCTTATTGTAATATACAATAACAGAACTTAAACTGAGGTTTTTTGTGGTGTTTTTAAAGGCTGGACCACATGATCTTTTGAAGACCTTTCCAACCTAGATTGTTCTATATTTTATGATTCTATGATTTTTTTACAAAGTTGTAAGCTTCATTTTAGCAGACATCAAGCAAAAAACCTAGTGTACAGACATAACCCAAATACCATTCATCACAAAATGAAAATGATAATGCTGGGGGTGGGAGGCTGTAATTGAGGATCACTTAAATGATGAAGCATGTGAGTGGGCAGAACGTCTGAATGTTATGGAAAAGATGCACTCAACCAAAAAGGCGACTGACCCAACCATCTTGGATAAAAGCCTCTCCAGCCTAGAAGACGCAGCAACATCAGCTGCAGAGACAGTTGTCTGCCTGCCTTCCCAACTGAAAAAAAAAAAAATAATAAAAAAATGCTAAGTGGTCACATAAATTATTAGTATGCCTGTTAGATACTCAAGTCTGGAAGTGCAAACCCAGAGACAAGTTATCTCTACAATCTAGCTTTTATTTTGTTTTACCTGAATCAAAATCAAAATTTATTCACAGCTTTCAGCTATTTTTTCATGAAAGTGGAAAGAAAGAATCAAGGAAGAAACAAGAAACAAGACAGGCCTTTTTCAGCAGACTTTAGAGGCTCTGTTTCCTCTATTTGACAGAGTCCACTACTTCCAAAGTTGTTCTTTGATTTATATATAAGGAGCATTTCCAATAACAGTGCAAAATGTCAAAACCAAAAAATGAGTGAAAAAAGATAAATTTATCTTTGGTACCACTCTGGTTTTAAAACAATCACATGTCTCATCATACCTCTAGACTAGTTTAGTGAAGTAACTGAAATCCCTTAAAAACAGCACCTGTAACATTGGATCTAATACAATTAATTCCTGACTCCAGTCTGAGGCTTTCCAATGTTAGATAACAACAATATGAGCTGTAACTAAGTCCAGCTAGAAATCTTTGACTATCTTGAGCAATTAAATTTAATCTTCTTGGCTGACCGACTGCATGGTGCTCATAGCAGCTGTAAAATAAATAAATAAATAAATAAATGAAATTATTTTGCCATTAATATAACAGTTTCAGAGAGGCTTAGTCATCAAAATGGACTAAGCAGTTTGCTGAAGTTCTATTAAGTTATAAAATATACAACTAGTAATAGAAAACTAATCATTATAAGTAAATTGTTAATGCACATACTAGTTGTCTGGATATTGCACATGAATACATGGAATTTCACCTACTACTGTCTTACCTTTGGGTTGCTACTACAGATGTTTGGGGTTTTTTTCTCTGTACAAAATATTCTGTAAAATTACCTGGTAACAAACCTGATTGTTTATACTAAAATAACCACACCTTGTTATTATTATCATCTAAGAGGACTGAGAGAGAGCAAGAATTCCTTCAGAGACACAGCCAACATAAGTCTAGTTCAAAAAACCCCATTACAAAACCTCTTTTTACTCAGTTCCCAAAACATGTCTTCACTGTTAGTTATCCACATCAACCTATGCATATACAAGAAATTGTCATTAAGTGATCCCTTACAAATGGAATGAGTCATGGAAAGGGATTTATAAAAGCATTTCCTGTAGAGGAAACTGCTTTAAGAGCAGCAAGGAAAATATGATGAAAATTGATGAAGGTTTCCTAGTTGGAAAGATATAAGTTCAGTAGGGACTTAAGCTACTTCTGAAATACAAATAAATAATAAAGATGACCTAGAGGTAAATTTTTGATTCAGTGTGTCATTATTTGGACAAGGAAATGATAATCTCCTTTGAGAGGAGCTCAGACAGAAGCTAAAAAAGTATTTTGATTTTAAAGTAACCAAAGTCAGTGTTGACTGAAACTAGACAAGAAGGATGTTAAATGAGTTAAACAGAAGTAATTACAAAGTAGAATAGATGGAGGTTATTATAAAATAATCTTTATGTTGGGTTTTCAAACAGAGAAGTTATTACAAGAGTGAAACTATAGTGTACTACAGAGAAACTTACACTATGATTTCTGACTAAAACAAATTTGAAAGCCCACCACAGAGATATCACAGGGTTGAGTTATTAGTCAGGTTCATCAGGATAAAAAGGAAAGGAACAGAGATTGAAATTTCCAAAAATATTCATAATGGCTTTTTTCTCTTCCCAAAGGCAAAAATATGTCTGAAAAGTTCCATGTGAACAGTAAGATCAATAAGCACTGTCCTGACATTCCATATTTATTTATTTATTTATTTATTTATTTATTTTATGTCTGTGTTTAAGTAGGTGAACAGATTTTTATGATATTAGGAGGTAAAATAACTTTATATATTATATATACATATATTTTATACACACAACACTTCATGCATGTGTCTTTGATAGCAATACAACTTACAGTGTGCTTACTATAAAAATGATATTTCATGCAACTGAGAAACAAAAATTCCAGCAAGTCTTAATCCTCAGATTTATTCTATTCAGGTGGATGTTTCCTCCCCCTATCCTATCTGAAAAGAACTTGGCTTTAAGTTTTACTTTTCAATCTGCCCATAGACAACAGTCCGCTTGAATCAAGAGGATTTCTTCCAGCTTTTATTTTCATTCGTCACGGTCTTCATTGTCTTGTGTATCCTGCAAATGGACAAAAAATGTTGCTCAGAAATATAGTGACATATTCTGTATTTGTTGTCCAACAGTTTTTAAATAGTAAGGTCCTGCCCTTCTGCCATTTGCTGAGAAGAATTGTGATTATTTTCCCCCCAAAATAATTATTATTTTATTTTCAGAAGTGGGTCAGTTCTAAACTGAGTAACTCTCCACAGCTTTTCTGGGGCTCTATTCTGCTTGACATTTCTATCCTTGGAAGCACATTCCATGTGATCAAGGATTTTTCTAAGTAGAGATGGAGATCTGTTTTTAGATGTGTTTCTGCACTAGAAGATGTAGTCAGTGTTGGGCCATAACAGCTAAATTTTGGCCATGAAAGTTAAAAAAAATATTTGGCCAATGAATTGTGATCATTCAGAGAAGAAATTTAAAACATACACTTATATTCAAAACTCACTTCATAACACAGTCTGTAGTTTTATTGTCCCCTGCGCTCCGTATGTCTCTTCTCTAGCTAGACAGCCAGCTCCACAAACCTGGATTTAGTTCTCCTATTGAAGAGCATGTAGCACAATTGGATTGTGCTCTTGAATTAGGTCCCTGAATGCCAGTATTATATGGTATAAATAACATTCCATTAAGCTTAAAGACAAGTCAGATCTTGGAACTGACTAAAGGCCATCGGTTGTATTGTGATTGGTGAAGATAATCACAAAGTTACAAAGGCACACAAAAACCCACTTAAACATAACAGAATTACTAGCCAAATTGGAAAATATCAGAATCTTCTCTGGTGCAAGGAGATGGTGGCTTCTAGCTTATGAGATTTGCTTGTTCTCTTCCATATCTCTAACCTCTGCTCTGTCTTCTGCATTGTCCTTTCCTCTCTTTCCATACCTTGCATTCTGTTCTCATTACCTTACCTTGCAGTATTTGCTCCCTCCTTCATGTTTGCTGAGTCTTCTTTTTTTCTTCATATTTGCCTTCCTCTCCCTAAACCCACCTTTACATTATGATAGAACACCTATTTGCCATTAAGTATCTGGAGAACAGATGGTGCTTTACTGGTATACTACTTAGTCACTGTATTTAAACAAGACCCAGAAGAAAAAGAAAAAAAAAAAAAAAAGGTGAAAGAAACCTAGAATCTGGAACTGTGAAGCCTACTGTTTCCTATTAGTTTTGCAAGCATTTTTGAGATAGATGGTGCTTGAAGGTTAACAGTTAAAATTGCTTTGCAAGACTTTGGTACCTGAAGTCCTAGATTATGTTAGGTACCTTGAACCTTCTACCAAAAATTTAAATTGAAGCCACACTGTTCCAAGATTTGTCCAGCTGAATAGGGCGGGGATAATAAAAGCGTGAAAAAACCTGAATGTATCCTCTATGCTTCTCTCCCCTAAAATTCTGACTACAAATGGAAAAAAAAAAAAAAAGTTCTTATCCTCTCATGTCAGTTCTTCCAAGCTATTACATAATAAATATTAGATTTTATTGCCCAGCATTTCTCTTTATGAAAAACTCTTCTGTCAGCTCTTGCTGTTACCTATGGTCTTTCCTAGCATCAGAGTTCAAATTATTTTATTCTTTCAGTACTGTGAAACTAATTTTCCAAATTATGAGCGTAACTCTTGAAGTCACAAGCCTTGACTTAAAACAATTTGATTTTTTCAAAAAAGAAATAGATTTGGAAATGTAACTTGCATTTCATATTTGGGAAAGGCTAGTCACAACAAACATGTTAAGTTTAAAGAAAAGTACAAAATCCTGTGGGAATTTTGATGTTTTATGTTGATGATTAAGTTCTGAGCACCATCAGAAAAAGTAATGAGCGATTTTTCAACCTGTTGTTTTCAATTACTGTGGCATACTATCAATAAAACTGGCCAGCTTTCAGCCAGCTGCAAATTAGGAAAGCCATGAACACCAGAGACAATGGACAGATTTGTCAGCACAGTGAGGAAGACAGTACTGCAGGCATGATCCACATTTCTTTGCAGTCCTAAGGAAAAGGTCAAGTTCTACAAAAACCAAGGCAAATAACTCAGGAATGCTCCTTTGTGTAGAAACAGAATTTTTGAGTTCAGTCTAACAATTTCTTTTGATGATATTTGTATCTTGCAAGAAGTCTGCATGTTAAAGCACACACATACAAAATATGAGAGTTCTTCAAATAAATTAATTAAAATGACAGTAGTGTCCCATGGAAATGTAGGAAAACTAATCTTTTGAAAGAACTTTTAAGTGATTGGATTTTTTTGTTGGCTTGGTTGGATCAGACTTTGTGGTTTCTTGCTGCTACAGCTGCCTCTTGAGCACAGACACTGGAGTGCTACAGGAGTGTTTCTAGTTACAGAGACATGCCCATTCAAACTTGGAGGCACATTGTGCATAAAGTTCACATCTCTTTGTCTGAAGCTTTCATCTTGGAAACTTCTGTTATTTTCCAAAATATGTATTTCCATGTGTACTGCCCATGACAGAGCTATTCAACAGACAGTCACTCCTAAAATGTTTTCGGTATTATAAACTCCTGAGTTAACATTTTCAACATGAATAACCATCTTGTGTTCAACACTAGAATTTATTTTGGCTATTCAAAACATATTTAGCTTTAGAATATTAACAAGCACAGAGTGGCAGATTTTATTTTATAGTAGTTTCAAAAAGAATTATTTTGTTCTATAGCAAGACATGGATGATGAAGGGCAAATTATGTCATAACCTCAATTGAATATATAAAAATAGAGGTGTTAATACGTCTGGTATTGTTAGTGACAGGAAAGAAATGTGGAAATGGGCAATAAGAAGATGGAGAAAAATATGACCCAAATGTATTCTATCGTTTGATGCAGGAAAATGTTCAAGGAATTCTACTTCCTGCTTCACAACATACAGTGAATTCTGAAGATATTCTCCATTTCCAATGGAGAGGCTTGTGTTCAACAAAACACTTTGTTTAATTTTGATCACATATTTACATACGTTCATCAAAGAACTTGTATACTTACTGAAGAAGTCAGATTGACTTCCTTTGCACTTACACAGGATTTAAAAAAAAACAACTAAAGCTTTAATCACTAAGTATGTTGCTGAATAAGGAGTCTGATGTGGATCTTCACAAAGTGTGTCTTTAAATATGGAGGCTGGCTTTTTGTATTTATTTAAGTAGAAAATAGGAATTTATTCTTTCTTATCATAAGAAAACAATTTTGCTTCTTTTGTAGCAAAACAGTACTCAAATAAAAGAGGATGCACTTGACTAGATGGATATAAATCCAATAACATTCAGAGAAAAGTTATACTTCATTAAAAATATGCCTGTTCATAAATATTTCAGCGATCATTGACACTTTTACTCAATGTTATTGAAAATTATATTCTTCTGCATTGTTTCACTGTAAATCTCCCTTATTATTAGCTTATTTTTCATGTACTAAGCTGAATGAAATACCTCAACATGCTGAGTTCTCTTTTAGTTTAAAAACTTTTTTTTCCCTTTGAAATGAGCCATTTAATCAATTCCTGAAAAAAAAATCAATCCATAGTCAATAAATCACTGAGAATTTTATTTAAAGAAATAATCTATGATTATGCAGCTTTTCAAATTAGCAGTTAAATTACAAAGAGAAAAATATTTTAGATATACAGACTTCATATATGCATATGAGTTTCAAACTCATCCAGAAAAACTGTCACATCTATCAGAACCTTGGCAGGTGTGAAATACCACAGGGTGGTCTGAAAATATACTCTAACAAAAAAGGATAATACATACATATGAGAAACAGACTTTAGGAGTATATTTTTGTACAGTGGTATTTTCAAACTGGCATCTTGCTCTTCTTGTTTGCTACTATTTGAGCTTTATCTTCTATTTGGTTATTAATCAGTGAGTATTTAAGAGTCTGGGTACCTACAAAGTCATATTCTTTTCTTGGATGATACAGTTGAGAATCTACCTGGAAAGTAAAATTTTCATTCAGTTGTAGAATTTGGTCTTTAAAATTCAGAGTGATCAGTTAGCACTGAAACTATCTTTGTTGTCTTAATGTCAATAACTTTTGTGCTGATTTAGAGGAAGGTTTACCCAGGTTTGTTCACATAGCTTTAAGAACTCAAAAGGGAAAATATGGTATCTAAAAATACAAATTGCTACTTCAACTCCAACTGACTTGTTTTTTCAGAAGTGATGAGCAGTGATGATGTGAATGATCTAGAATGATCTAGTGATGATCTAGAATTTCCTAGTAGCTATGATGTGGGCCCAATTCTAAGGTGACTAAATGTTTATCAAGAAGGAACAATTTTGGAAACATTTGGTCTAAATCTTGAGTCATGGCCATCTGGATACTGCTAGGTACAGAATTCAAAATTTCCAATTTCAAAGTCTCAGTGCTTACTTCTGATTTACCACTAATGTGTATTTTACAGGTTCATTAATATCAATCAGAATTATATTGCATAATTTCAGTCATTTACTCTGGTCATTCATTTATATGGGTAACTGGAGTAAAACCAAAATATTCCCTTTAAAGTCACTGCACTGGTCTCCTCCATTAGTCATTTGTGCTTGTAAGTACATAGTATGTATACTGTAGTGTAGTTTCAGAGTGATCCACTATCTGATAATATATTACTAATAAATTGTTAATTACTAATAAATTGTTAATTACTAATAAACAAATGGCATCTTCTGTTGAGTAATACAGTTTCTTACACAGAAGAGCAATATTGGGAATAAATTGTATGTGTGTTTTTGTTCTCTGAAGTGAATAGAAACAAGTCAGATAGTGCTAAGAAGCTTGCCACCTATATGCTTTCACCAAGAAATAATTATGGAACTCCATATATAAAGTGTGAAAAGTCTTAAACTGTATGCATATGGTGAACTGTTTTTACTTTTTCATCAGGTATTCTAAGTAATATTCCAATTTCTTAAGGCTACAATAACAACAGCAAGAGAAAGAGCTTTTGTAATTAGGCAATATATAATTAATTTTTTTATATAGGGACATGTGTTTGTATGGGTGGCTAAACCTAAAATAAACCCCAACAACAAAAGATTCTTTGGGGTAAAAGGGTAGCTAAAAACCTGTGTGCTTCTGAGAATCTCTTTAAAGGCAATATCTGCTCATTTTGAAATCCAAAATCCTCTTATCATTTCAGTGACAACCAGTTCCACAAGTACATGTAAGAACGTGACTACACTTTTAAATGCTTTATAACATGAGAGCTCCTGTGGATATGGCATAAATATTAAATACTTTATCACCACTGTAAATTCATCCTTTCATGCAGTGTCAAGGATGTATAAGGTTTTGTCCCAAACTGTGCTTCTTGTTGCCCTCAATACAGCTTAGACTGAGCTGAGAAAGTGATGAAGGAATAACTATTTCTTGTATTTGATACTATGATTTTGATGCTATCAATGCAATCTTCATATATTAATGCTTACAAAGCCATATCTAGACAGTACAATTTTGTTTTTTTTCAAATGTTTACTGATGTTTTTAACATTAAAAATAGAACTAGTCATGTGTATAGAATTACATGCATGCATATGTGCTTAGAGAATTATATGCCAAGTTATTTATTGCCAGGGCTGAAATCCTCATCTTTAACATTTCTGTGATGAGGGTCATTTTTATATGTATATCTGCTGAGATTTTGCATTTAGAATCCAAAGCATATTTAGACCCAAAATGAATACTTTCATTTTCTTCAGAGTGTCCCTGTTGAACCCCTAAGTTCCACAAGATTTTTCTGAAGTGATGTAGTCAATCTAAGTGACAGACACTTAAAGTTCCTTCTGATTTTTTTTTATTATTTTTTTTTTTTTTAAGGATTGATTAGAAACTCATTGGAAGATTTCAGCTGGAGGTTTTTTTTCTATGATATGTTATTTAATCTTTTTGCATATGAAAATATTCTAATTTGCTTTTTCTCTGCTTTCTCAAAACTTTTCAGTTTTCAATATCACAGGACATGCAGAGAAAGTGAATGTTTGAAATTCTGGAGCTATATGGATGAGCAACCTTCTCAAGAAGACTGCAGAGACAGTCTTCCCAATCCCCAGTCTTCTAACTCATAATCTAACTTTTTCTAATCTTCAGTAATTCCTGAACAGTTTCAACATGTTTACCTGAGAAATCCTTTGTTACAGTTGTATTCCACACTTAGTACACTGGGGTTTTTTTGGTGGGTTGTTTTGTTTTGTTTTGTTTTTGTTTGTTTTTTTTTTTTTTTTCTCTTTCAATGAAAATTAAAAACTGTTGCATTGAAAAAGAGCAAAGTTTAATCTCTCTAACATCTTATCCACTTTGTTTCTCTTGGAAGGGACCTCTGGAGATCATCTAGACCAACCCCCCTGCTAAAGAAGTATCACCTAGAGCAAGTTGCACAGGATGGTGTCCAGGAAAGTTTTGAATATCTCCAGAGGAGACTCCACAACCTCTCTGGGCAACCCATTCCAGTGCTCGGTCACCCTCAAAGTGAAGAAGTTTTTTCCTCATATTGAGATGGAAATTTCTGTGTTCCAGTTTCTGCCCATCACCCCTTGTCCTGCCACTGGGCACCACTGAAAAGAGTCTGGCCACTTCCTCTTAACATCTGCCTTTTAGATATTTATAAGCATTAATAAGAACCCCTCTCAGTCTTCTCTTCCTCAGACTAAACAGACCCAGCTCTCTCAACCTTTTCTCATGAGAGACGTCCCAGTCTCCTCATCATTTTTGTAGGCCTCCACTGGACTCGCTCTGGTAGTTCACTGTCTCTTGAACCAGGGAGTCCAGTTCATCTGATTTAATATTAGATGATTCTGAAATAAAATTTACTTAAATTTTTTTCCATCTCTTCATAATCATAGTGTGTAAGAAAAATCTAGTAAATACATCTTCTACATATATTTATTTCATAATTACGAAGACATTCACACCTATGGAAAATACACAGTTATCTTATGCAGGAATTGTAAAATTTTACAAAAACTAAAGTTTGCACAAGAAAGGTAAATTTTACAAGAATTGCAAATAAATACCATTGTTTATACATTGAAATACACTCATTGTAAGGATGCTTAGCTCAGTATGAGTTTCAAAATATAATCTAGAGATATATAGTAGTAACATAGGGTATAAATTAAGCACAGTAAGAGGTCTTAGAAAGGAATCTTTCAAAGTAAAATGATACTAATAAAAATATTAGCATCAACATCAATACCAATACCAATGCCAACACTAATACTAATACTAATACTATAATACTAATACTACTAATTTGAAATTTAATAGTTAAGTTAATGACTGTATTACAAAAATCAACATAATTATACTTGTAATACGAATTGAAATTGAAAACAACTAAAATATCCTTTCTCTTCTAGCAATGTCTTCCTTAAAGTAATAATAATAATGATAGAAAAGTAAAGCCAGAGTATTCATAATATGAATTATTACTGCTTTTGTTTTAGGCTTTTGAACTGTATTATGGCATCTAGCTATAGTAAAGAATAATAAAAAGATACAACATCATATCTTGAAAGCATTGTGTGTTAGAACACCCCATAATAAAATGTATCTCCAACTTAGCTACAAAACAGCATAAACATTTCGGATAACAACTTGAGCTTGGCTACAATGTTTCTCTATGTTCTGATGTGTGATTTTCTGTGTTATAATATTTGTGACCCTAAATCCATTAAAAAGATTTGCCTGGCATCCTATATCCCACTGACTTTTAGTGAAGCTTCAGCTACTAAAGGTTACATTAATAAAAGTACATAAACACACAGACAGGCAAATCCAATAGCTACACAACTCTTACTGTTCAGTTTTACCTTAACTCTTTGTAAACATACAAACTCACATATATTCATACTCTCACTACCTCATATCTTCAACGAAGCAGCACTAGTGAAACTTGGAATTAATACTGTTTTGTTTATAGGGATACATATTTGACAGGCATTTTCAAAAATATTTGTCCAAACCTGCCTCATCTGTTGCGGAGCCACATTATCCGGTGAAAGTACCACTTCATTAGAGCCTTAACATGCAATATGAAGGACTTGTTTTTGAAGCAGTGCCCTACAGGACTAAAGCAGAAATTTCCCCTTTATCTCTCCCATTTCTGTCAATCATCCTGCCTCATCAGACAACTAGCGCTCTGCAGTGGGACTCGGTAAGCAGGGCTGTCAATATGGTTCTAGTTCTCATTCTTATGGTGGCTTGAACTAAAATTTTTCAACACAGTAGTCTGAGAGCGCCTCACACCTAAGCTACCTATAGCCTTATGGCTATACTTTTCTAGGACAACTCAAATCCTCAGTGAGAAGGGGCATGTGAACTTAAGCCTTCCACATCCTGCATTGCTTCTTTGAATAAGGGAAAAGCAAGGAAGGGAGCTGACTATATGGTCTGTGGTTTTTCTTTCCGGGTAAGAGTATTCATGTTAAGACCATGACCAAAAGAACAGGCTGCAATGGGTGTGACTTAGGAGTATCCACAGTTTTGTAGATTTTACTTTAAGCTTGTCAGTGTTTCAAGATTTAGATGGCTGTATTACAACACTAACTTGCATGTCCACACCATAGTGAGCAGTATTGCATAATCCAAAACTGCCCATCACTTTAATTAACCCAATTACTCTCAAAGGCTCTTTATATACAGGTAAATTAAATGTGATGAGATGATAGATCTCTGACACTAAGGCCAACCATCACAGAAAGCTCTTTGCCGTCAAAGTAAGATAGCCCATCCAAACCATCTTGTGCCAGGACCTCTCCTCAGTCCTGAACTAAGACCAGGATTTATCAGAGGAGAGTGCTAACAGCCCACCTGAAACACTACTAGGAGCCACCTGAAACACTACTAGGAGCCAGGGAGCTTTTTATTCTAGTGTGCCCAGAAATAACCTGCTTAATTTACTAGTATGAACATAGCCAAAGGGTTTAATTTTAACACAACTAGACTGGAAATCTGGAAACAAAATCTCTATCCATAAAGCCTACAGTATACTCTACTAAAAAAGAAATAAAATTTCTCAAGGGCTGTAAGTGTTAATTGTTTAGTCAAGATGGCAATACATAAATTCATAACATTGTGCAATATTTGATTTGAAATTTTTTTAAACTTTTTTTTTTTTTTTTTTTTTTAATATATTGAACAGCACAGTAATTCTTAGCTCTGCAGAGGTCAGTCAGTCAAGCAACTACCAGGTTTCTTCAAAAAAGTATTGGTCACCTATTTGGTATAAAAGCTATCAAACACAGCTGATGATAGATGTTGAAATGTTGTCTTAAACTCTTCTCCAGTAGCAGAATTTCCAAAGTTCTTGAGCAGCAACTCTATCTGATAGTATCATACTTGTTCAAAGACTGTGGACAGTATGGAACTCTTTAACATCTAGAACAGTCTTTTATAGAAAAGTCTCAAATATTTAGATGAAATATAAAGATATAACTCAATAGTGTAAAAAGTTCGGAAAATATATTTAGGTCCAAAATTCGGTTAATTTAGTTCACTCAGATGCATTTTGACAACTCATGGCAGAGCCGTCTTTTGTGTACACCAAAATGTAATGTGTTGATATGAGTCATTGGACCTCAGAATGTTACACTATTGATATCTTAAAGTGCTGTTTTTCACAAGAGAAAAATACGTATTAATCAGGACATCCATATAGGTCTGGTGAATGTCTCAATATATTTATTTATTTATTTATTTATTTAAATAACCTGTTGTTGACTTTCAGAGCTCCATAGAAAAGTAACTTAGAATAGTTCCAAAATAATACAGTTTACCATCTCAGTACAATTCTTCAGCAAGAAGTATCATCTCGTCTTTCTGCATGTATTGCATGTGACTACTCTGTCATTTACTTTATCTGTTCAATTAACCTGAGAATAGATTTTTTTTTCTTTTTATCTCTTGCTCTCTGTTCAACAGCATGGCACATGGGTGCTATAAGGTATCATATGCTCTCATCATGCATCATCAAGAGAAGAGAAGGATTGCTAAGTATGAGGCACCTGTTAATCAGTTTTTATTTGCAGTGGAGACAGCTTTGTGTGAACTAGTAAGCCTAGTCTCCCTTTAAAACCCTAGTACTTCTATGGAAAAATTAGTTTCAGAAGAGTATAAGCTGACTAGTTCAGGAATGGCTATCAATAGTGCTGTCATGTAATGTTAGTTGAAAATTAATCCCTCCTAACACAATATATTACATCAGCAATGCTGCTGAACTAGTGAGAAAATACTTCATCAGCAAAGTTTCACTGTTGAACCAGGATAAAGTCCTTTCCAAGTAAATTAAATGATGTATCCATGAACAAGCAAAAACTATCCATATATGAGCATAAAAATGAATAGGAAAAAAATATGGAAATAGCAATAATCTAAATGCACGAGGAAAGAAAAGAAAATCCTTTGGTCCCAGAGGAACCAAAGAGATCATGGGCCCATCATACCCTAAGGGATGTATATAAAACAGATTACAGGCACTTAATGTGAATGTACCAAAGGAAAAGTCTGAATTTTACACTTAGTGAATTCCATTTCTAAATCTTGGATTTAGAGATCTAAGAGAGGAGAAACTCTTAATCCCTGAATATGGGATGGTCTAGAGAGCAAAACCAGTGCAACCTGAAGGCAACAACCTTCAGCCTCTTTTGTCTCATCCCCTTTTCAGTAAGCTGAAGCTCTACAGGGAAAAAAAAAAAAAATTCAGTCAAAAGAAGGAGGAAGAACAAGAGAAAGGATGATTATGTAGTCTTGTGTCTGGGTGCTGAGAAATTCAGGATTTGTATCATCTCTTGGAAGGTTTGTGATGTAAAATAATACTGCTATACAAACAGTCCTGAAAGCACTGAAATCAACTCTTTATCAGATGGAAATCTTTCTGATTTGAATGCTTAGAAATCCTCAGAATGGTAACACAGGCTACTGCAATGTTTTTTGCAACATATTAGTAATTATTTGCTAGGGTGTTCATATTCAGATAAAATCATGGGAATTCTAGATATCTAAGGCAAATCAAATATTCAAAACTCTCAAGTTTGGTTTAGTGTCTGCCCTATCTACTATTCTTTTCTGAAGCAATCTGCCAGGTTTTGAACACTTTCCTATGCTTTCTTTAACATACCGTATGCATCTTTCTTACTGCTGATCATTTTTTCATTTCCCTGTCCATCTATATCAGCTATAAAAAAAAAAAAAAAAAAGAAAAGAAAAGAACAGAATAATAACCACCACTCACTGTATTTATTGCTAGGTGGCATGCATAATCTCTGTGCCTAAGAAATTTATCTCTAAACACTTTAAATTTCTCTCCCTTACTCAAAATCATTCAATTTCACCCATCATTTCCTCCATACTTCCAAAATTTGTTCTGCTGAAATTCAGGGTCCTTAGGTCTCACTTCTGTCCTAGCTATAAACCAAAGCGATTGCATTACAGTCTTCACAGTTACCTTTTCCCCTTATACTGTGTAGCATTAGTCTACTCATATTTACAGAATTCGTGATTAATTTATTTTTTCAACTTAGTATGTTGCACCTTATATTTAGGAATATTTCAATATTGTGCCTCATTATACCTTATTATTAGCCTTGTTTTGGTTGATTTTCTCTTCTCCTGGGTAATAGAAAAATACTTGTATTTTATTTAATGTAAAATTAGAAAGATTGTATTCAGTCAATGTTTCTGATGTCTATAGACTTTCAATACTGTTATATATGCAAGGAAAAACTCTTACATAAGTGACATAATTTTCATTGTGTCAAAATTATATATTAGATTTCTAAACATCACCAGCTATTTGTTCCAACATTAAAACAAATGTTACAGTGCCTGGAATGGGAGCTTTTCTCACTGCAAAAATGTGTAGAACCTCCTAAAATGTATCACAGGCTAAATTCCAATACTAAGATTTAGATTTTTTGTTTTTTTCATTTTGTGCTTCAGAGATCTTTCAGAACATTTCAAAGCATGGGTGCAAATACATGGTAATTTCTATTCATCTGCAAGACAGAGCTTGCAGTTACTTAAAGTTCTGTAAACCTTCTATAAAAAAGACTGTAGGTAAGGGGAGACTTTTGCAAATAGATCTTCCATTTCCTTGTCTCCTGCTAGACCTTACTGTTGCTTCTCCTCTAACTGGAGAGCAGTCATGGATGAGAACTGAGGTCACAGACTGACCACAGATGGGGATTCTCCCACCTACATCACCAGAGAGTTCATAGAGCTTGTATAGCCCCAGGCAGTATTTCTACATAATAGGGTTACCTTAGTTATTCTTGTGCCAGAAAAGAGAGCTGGAGTTATTGTGCAAACCAAGCCCTTCTCTGGCTAGCTGGCACCTCAGGAACACAATGGCTTTGTGAGGGACATGCTCCATGGGGCACAGGCTGTGTGATCAGTAACTGAAACAAAGTAGGAAGGTCTATATGATCTGCTAGTGATTTTTTGTATAGGACAGCATGATTAACCAAACAACCACAGTTATTATGAAGAAAGCTACTAAAAGGCCACCTTTCACTCTATTTTATGCTTCAGAAGAAAATATTTTCTCTAGAAAAGATTATCCCTACAATTATTTCTGTTGTTTAGTGTGCTCTTACTGAAAGCAGCTGCATTTCAACACTTAGAGAAAACTCTCTTTCTACAATAGCTATCTAACCAATAGAAAGAACTATTTCTGTGCCTTGTTTCTGCTACAGCAAGAGTTAAAATATATCCTTTATGTTTACCTTTCTCTGCTGCCTCATGGAGAGTTACAGGCACTGAAGCAAAATGCAAAGCTCCCAACTGGGTCATTGGACCAAATGCTTGATCCTGAGAGAGAAAATGTGCAGCTCCCAAGAACCAAATATTTAAATTATTTGTTTACAGAATCACAGAATCACAGAACAGTAGGGGTTGGAAGGGAGATCATCATCTCTGAAGATTATCTGGTCCAACCCCACTGGTAAAGCAGGATCACCTAGAGCATGTTGCACACGATCATGTCTAGGCAGGTTTTGAAGACCTCCCAAGAAGGACACTCCACACCGTCTCTGGGAAACCTGTTCCAGTGCTCTGTCACTCTCAAAGTCCTCATATTGAGATGGAACTTTCTGTGTTCCAGTTTCTGCCCATCACCCCTTGTCCAGTCACTGGGGACCACTGAAAAGAGTCTGGCCCCATCCTCTTGACACCCACTCTTTAGATATTTGTAAGTGTTGATAAGATCCCCTCTCAGTCTTCTCCAGACTAAACAGACTGAGCTGCCTCTGCCTTTCCTCCCTAGGTGCAGGACCCTACACTCGCCCTTGTTCAGCTTCATTAGGTTTCTCTTCACCCAACTCTCTAGCCTGTCCAGATCTCACTGAATGGCAGCACAGCCTTCTGGTATATCGGCCACTCCTCCCAGTTTAGTATTGCCAGCAAACTTGTTGAGGGTGCACTCTGTCCCTTCTTCCAGATCACTGAAGAAATGTTGAACAAGACTGGACCAAGTACTGACCCCTGGGGCACACCACTAGCTACAGGCCTCCAACTAGACTCTGCACTGCTTATCACAACCCTCTGAGCTCTGCCATTCAGACAGTTCTCAACCCACCTCACTGTCCATTCATCTAACCCACACTTCCTAAACTTGCCTATGAAGGTGTTATGAGAGACGGTGTCAAAAACCTTACTGATGTCAAGGTAGACAACATCCACTGGTCTCCCTTCATCCACCCAGCCAGTCATGCTATCATAGAAGGCTATCAGATTGGTCAAGTATGATTTCCCCTTTGTGAATCCATGTTGACCACTCCTGATAACCTTCTTTTCCTCCACATGCTTAGAGATAACATCCAGAATGAGCTGTTCCATTTAACTCTTTGTTACAGATAACAGTTTTCACTGTTTCTTACAACACATCGAATGCTCAAATATTAACATTTTTAAATTACCTTGTTGCATTTATATTATGAAAAAGTATATTTTAAAGTCACAACACCAGACTGGTTAGTAGTTTAGCACTGCAAGCCTGTATAGAGAAGCTGCAGAAGCACAAGCAGAAAAACGTGGGGGTAGAAAAAGGTGGGGGTTTATGATACAGCCATTGTTGGCAGTCAGTAAGCATCAGCACTTGTTATTCATCCTCACAGAGGATGTATCTTAGAACAACCTAGACTGCCATGCTTGTTGTGTTATACGCTATTCAGACAGTCTGTCTGATTTTATTTCCACACTTTTTCTTTATTTCAAAGTGAAGGGAAATAGGAACAAAGAGAATTTTACATTGTGTGTCACATTCTTGCTACTTCTTGTTTAACACATTGCAGACTTAAACCCATAATTAACCAGGCTGAAGTTTACAGTTCCTTGGGTTCAGTGGGGTGTATACATTATGTAAAGTCATTGACTGGTTCATAGTATCAGGGAAACAAAACCTCACAGGACTCCAGCCTGCCTTATGTCACCATTCAGCTTATTTCATGTGTATGCCTGCCTAATTTTTCAGAATATCCAAGTTCAGCCATTAGCTGTGTCATTTATTCCTTATTTTCCTGATGATCTGGAACTTTGTCAGCAAATAACCTTCACACAAGGGGGCCTTTAAACAGTACTTCCACAAACAAAGTCACAATAGTAGGTTGCTGTTATTTTTGTTGCAGTTTTCTCAGCTTGCCTCTGTTAACAGTGAATGATAATAACATGCTTTTTGTGTAGCTACCTAAAAGGCTGTTCTCTGGGTTATGGTAATTGTTTCAGTGAAGTCCACAAAAGGCATAATTGAATGTAAATGGAATAATTAGGAAATGGCTCCTGCAAATACCTAGGGTCTAAACACACTTGAGTTTATATTCTGCACAGAAAGGTAAATAAAACCTTTTAGCAAACTAGTGTCTTGCTCTGCCTGTTTAATTATTCTTCCAATGATACTTTTACATACGCTGGAATACACACTGGAATATCGAGCTAGACATAAAGAGTTCGGCAAGTTCTGTCACGTCTTCCTTGTCTAAGGCTTCGGTGACAATGATAGGCAAGGAAAATGGAAGGGAGGATGCAGTAAAGAAAAATGTCATGTCTGTTATATATTCTCTAAAAGACCTAGCAGCGGTCTGAGTTCTGTAAACAACATAAATAATTAATCCCAAAGCTCTTTAAATCATTGTTGCCAATTTCATTTTCAATTTACACCTTCACAAGCATAGTTTATATTTAGGTTTACAGGAGTGTTGACAGGATTCCCATAGTCTAAAGGATATTTTTCAAGCTCTAATAATCTCAAACACTCACCAAGCTCATATTCCCTCTTCTTTCCCTGTTAAACTGTCTGTAGGTTGATTCAGTGCAATAACTGCAATTTTTTATATCAGACCCTGTAAACCCAGTTTCTCAGCCCAAGACAGGCTCTTCGCTTCTAAAAGTTCCCTTTGTCAGGACTCTCCCACCTTTTTTTACAAAGGTCATTTTGCAATTTCTAAGTAGACCTAAAAGAGTGGCAAAGTTAAGCCATTTGTTCTCTTGCATTTGCATAAAAGAACATTTAGGACTCATAAAATTAGGAAAATAAAATAAGTGATTTACTCCAGCTTTAAATGTAAACACAAGTCAATTGTGTTATATTTGCTCAGCTTCTGTTAAGTTACATCTGTCAGGGAGATGATTAAGGTTAGATGGTCACTGTCCTGTCTTGGATGAACAGGAGACCAAAGGGGAAATCAGCAACACTCAGGAGTGCAATGATGACAGTTTATTTTACTCTTCCATTCTGCAAAGAAGCAAAGAGAACTAGTGAACGGAGGAACTCAGGAATTCTGCATGCTGGTGGCAGTAGCTGGCTTGAAGAGACAATAAACTATTCCATATAAAAGAATGAGATAATTCTCCCCAGTCTGGAAGAAGTAAGAAGGGAAAGATTATGTCCAGTATTGAGTCGGCCATGCATTCATGTGACACAGCCACTGCTATAAAATGTTCTGAAAGCTTACAAACCAACATAAAATTAATTAGCAGAGAGAGTACTAATTTAATTTTCTTTTCTTCCTTTTTATTTCTCTTCTGTGTTCTAATATATCTGGATGCTGAATTTCCTTATGCTACTAAAAAGTTCTTGATTGCAATTTTGCTACAGTTGGCAGCTGTCTGCATTATGGTGCAACATCATTCCCAGGAAAAGGTGTCTGTTCTGCAGCTCCAGCGGCACATTTCCTTTAGCCTTTGCATGTCTCTTTGGAACCACATGAACTTCACAGAAGAAAAAGTGTCTTTTCAGAACAAGCATCAGGGAAACTATTGCCAAGCTTTCCTTTTTAAATGGAATATGCTAGAAATAGAATCACAGAATCAT
>VXBL01008891.1:641-14263 GCA_013400195.1 Aramus guarauna
CATGTGGATCCCGGGATTGAGCCCACGTGGCCGGGGGCTTCGGGAACCCCAGGGCAGGGACCTGCTCACGGGGTTTTTCTTGCAGGTTGGGCACGAGCCACTACCTCCAACCGTTGGAAGAAACGTGCTGGGAAGGAAAGTCCTGTACCTGCCCGGCTTCTTCACCTACGGTGAGGGAACGTCCCTCCCTGCCAGCACCAGGTCCTGCCCAAAAATGGGGCTGGAACCTGCCAGGTTGACCGAGCTGCCCTCCAGCAGCACTCGCGCATCCCCTTGGGATCATCCCATAGCCGCAATGAGACATAAAACAAGTTGCAAAACCATCAGGTTTACCTCCCTGTTGTTGCATCAAGGAGAGGGTGGCCCTGGCGCTGCACCCCTCTTCCCACAGCATGTTACTCTGGGTTTGCACTGTAGCGGAGGGGGTGGCAGGGGTTTAGGTGGTGTAGGTTTGTTGGTGGAGGGTTTTGCGCGTGTTAGAGCAAAGCGCCTTTCTTTGCTACAGAACAACCCTGCAATAACTTGCCCCCCTACCCTGCTCATTTGTGTTGTAGATGGAGTCTTAAAGGGACAGAAATACCAAGAAAAGGGAAGGTAATATGTTTAGAAGGAAAAAAAAACAAAAAAATTACTGTTTTTCTCTCTTTGCGGGTGGAGCAGCATGGGAGAGGCAGGTGAATACTCTGTGACCTTGGGGACTGCTTTCACAGCAGGTTTCCCGTGGGGAAGGGGAGCACAAAGTCCTGAAGGTCAAGTTGGGCTGATCCCAAAATGGGACAGCACTGCCCACGGGGTGGGGGGGACCCAGCGCAGGAGCAGTACATAAGCACTGCAAACCCATCCTGGAATGCCCAGGGCTGGAAACACTCATGGAGAAGATGCATTTTCCAAACAGATTTACAGCACTGGGTGATGGAGATGGTGAGAGCCTTCCCGGGTTCCCTTGGGAAAGCAGAGGATGAGGGGACAGGAGCAGTCGGTACCCACAAGCACGTGGTGGGTTATATTCCACCTTGTTATACCAGGGAGAAATTGGATCCGTGGGCTTTTTTGGTTATTTTGGTTGGAGACCTGAGGAAGTTTCCTGGGGAGAAGGTGGTGGGGCAGGAACTGAACCTGGGTTTGTGAGATCTGTATTAACCCTGAGTCTGGCCCCCTGAGGTGGAGGGAGGAGGTGACACCACACATGAGATTGTTCCTCCCTACCCCGGTTCAGTCCAAACAGCCTTGTAGCTCTTTCAGGTGAGCAAAACAAGCAACAGACGAAAAGTAGCCTAAAAGACTGGAGCTATCCTTCCAGATTAGACAGATGTGACAGAGAATACTTAAGGATTCTTTGCATCCTCTATGAAATTTATTTAGGACTGTTGTACTAAATCACTTATGGCGGGACCGCAGAGTGGCTGCTGTGCCGTGCTGAGCTCCGGCGCAGTTTCGGCTGAACGCTGGAGGTGTTTGAGATACTCTCCGCGAGTCGGTCGGTTCCCGACTAACGGCAGCCTGGTGTTTTCTTACCCAGCCAGACACATTGTGGAAGTGGATGGGAAAAGAGGCCTCTTCCGCGGCCTTACTCCTCGCCTCATCTCAAGCACTTTATCAACCATCACCAGGGGGAGCGTGAAGAAGGTAAAGGTCGGCTTCTCTCTCCATAAATCAGCTCGCTGGGTCGGCCGGTGCTACTGCAGCAGAGCCAGGGAGCCGGCATGTGCCTGCACGTAGCCACAACCGCACGTGGAGGAGTAAAGTGCCTGTCCCTCTCCCTCTCCTAAGGGCTCTGAATAGTCCTTCAGGACAGGGAAACACTGCCTGTATCCCTAGAACTTATTTTTTAAACAATTTTAATTTAATTTGAACGACCACTTGCCTTTTATCTTTTGTAAGCCATTTTGTGACCTCCTCTCTTCCCCCTGTTTTACTTTCCATCCTTCCTTCTCCTATGTTTCTTCTTGCCTGTTTTTCTTCTCTTCCCCATCTAGAGCACAACTGCTCGTGGCTTCCTCCTGTCCCCAGACATGAGAGTTTGTGGATCAGCGTCTCCATCCATTTTGACCATATGTGTCTTCTCTCCCCGCTCAGGCCTTTCCACCGGAGGACATGGAGCATGTTTCTAACAAGGATGATGTGAAAACCTCCCTTAGGAAAGTGGTGAAAGAGGTGAGAAATGGATATTGCATGTTAATGAGTGATGGGGGAGATCGCATTGGGGATGTGCCTGGAGAGCAAAGGAAGCTTAAACTGTGGCTTGTGGCTGAAATTACTTGGAGAGAAACTCTGGGTAAAAAGGCCGTGGCATTTAGTACCACTCTGTGGCCAGCTGTGAAATATTTTGTAGGAATGGAGGTTTACCACGAGCAACAGATTTCAGAAAGAGGGATTCAACATGGGTTTCACGTCACTAAGGAAGAGGGCCTGACCTGTGCAGGTGAAGCAGTGCAGCTTTTCATACAGGTGTGGTTTTTTTTTCTCCCCTTCCCAGACATCTCATGAGATGATGATGCAGTGTGTGTCCCGGGTTGTCTCACATCCGCTGCACGGTGAGTCCTGTCCCTCTGCCTGGCAGCCCTCTCCCACATGAGGAGCCCTGCCCTGGCTGGGGATCACCCCAGAACCCTGTTCATTCGATGTGCTTCTCTATCAGAAATGGCTTCGTACGAAAGCACAGAACCAGGTGCAGGTCTTGAGTGTTTGCTTGGGAAGGCTGACGCTCAGGTCAGACTTCAGGGACTAACCCAGCTGAGCGGCGAGGTGCTCTCTTCCCGTTCATCCAAGAGCTTGTCCTAGAGATGCTGTTGGGGTTAGGGCCAGAAATCCTTCCCGTCACTTACAGACTAGGGGAGAGCTCCGGTTGCTAATGAGTCTTGCAGTGATGAGGGTCTCCGAGAGGAGCTGGAGGTGATGCGAGAGGAGGGAAGGGAGGGCAGAAAGGTCAGGTTGTGTTTTCCTTCACATCCGCTGCAACCCAAACTGGATTCGTTTCTTTGTCAGCCCTATGTTTCTTTCCTCCTAGTGATCTCTATGCGCTGCATGGTCCAGTTTGTAGGCCGGGAAGTCAAATACAGGTGAGTGGCTGCAGCTCTGAAGGGTTTGGGCACACTGAAGCACGAGTCTGGGAGTCATCAGGGCCAGATACTCCCAAGCAACGGGGGATGTGGCAACCCAGGAGGTTTGGGAGACCAAAAAGTGAATCTGAGCCATGGTTAGAGGGTGGGTTGCTGCAGGGGAAGGCTGGGCTCTCTCCTCAGCTTGCCTCTGTTCCGCCTTGTGCCCATGGAAATTTTGGTGGCTGCAACACACCTTGCTGATCATGCAGTCTCCTGCCTTTTTGCTTTAGGTGTTAACGGAACAGGAAGCCAGCAGGGAGGCAGAGTGGACAATACGGAGCATTGCTGCAGCCCTGCTAGTCTGCAAGATTTTCCCAAGCCTTTTTCAGTAATACCTGCCTCTCTACAGGGCAAAACTACACGTACAGCCACCCAAAAACATGCTAGACATGATTGCAGCTAACCCACAACTGCCAGTGTGAGCTCGCAGAGGCAGGACAGGGTTCTTGGGCTGAGGATCAGCCTAATCGAAGCGTATTATGTGCCGTGGTTGCGGCACAGGTATTCACTTGCACAAAGCCAAGCAGAGCTCTTCTAGCTTCAGCATTGAAACAGTTGTCCGCAAGCTGAATGTTGTCCCAGGCGTTACTGCAGACTGGCAGAGTGCAGACACAACCCTTGGGTTGAGGAAGAGAACGGAGCTGCCTGTTGCATTGCTGGCACGGTGGCTTGGGGGGACATAATTCTGCGGCCGGTGGCTGCAGAGTGCACGTGACAGAGACAGAGCAACCCCTGCACGCTTATAGCTCTTTTCCTTTCTCGGCAGCGGTGTGTTCAGTGCCATCGGCAGGATATTTAAGGAAGAAGGGATCCTGGGATTCTTTATGTACGTGAGTTGTTGTTTAAATATTTTCTCCCGTAGTCCAAAGGCACCGATGGCTCTTCTGGCTGCTCTGCCAGCCTCAGAGTCGTGCTGAGCACCCCTTCATCCAAAACCTTGTTTGATCTGAGACTCTCACATTGCTCCTATGAGCACAGATCAAATCTGTGCCTTTGGCAGCACTCCAGTTTGACCATTAAGTTTGGCCCAGATTTTATCTTCAATCCAAGCTTCAGAGCCCAGAGAAAACCCTGTATTTTTTCTTACCTTTCTTTTCCCCCTTGACACTTCTTTGTCGTTCGGTGAAGGGCCATTTAAAGCATTTGTTTGTGCAACAGGCACGAAGATCAAGTGCAACAATGAAACCCCGTGTTGAAGTAAAAGCCAGGGCCTGGATAAGAAGCACATTCCTCTGAAGAGCACCCTGGGTGCTTGTAATGAGCAGGTGGTTTGTGCTGGCAGCCGGTTTGCCTGTACGGCAGGAGTGTGATGCTGCCCGCATCAGCAGCGGCGCTGCCTGGACCAGGAGGAGCTGAAAGGTGCTTCCAGCCACTTATGAAGCATGACGAATTGACGGCATCGCTGAAGTGGAAGTCTAGCAAACACCTTTCTGCATGAACCCTTAGTTAATGCTTCTTGCCTTTTTTTTTTTTTTCCCCACATCTCTATAAAAGCAGAATCACCTGCTGCCTCCCCTCCCGGTGGGGAGATAACTCACTTTATTACGTCAATAATAGTAAAGGCAGCTCTGAAATTTCAGGAGGGGTTTTCAGACCTGATGCCTTTGGCTTTGCAATCACAAAATTTGGGCCTTCAGACGAAACATGAATGCATCAGGAAGAGGCAAGCTTCGTTGCCCTGTCCTTCACCAAGGAAAAAGGGCCAGGCGTCTGCAGAGGCCCCATCAGTTGAGGGTCACAGCATCTGCCTTTTGCAGCCCAAAGCTGCTCATTTTAGCTGTGCAGCCCCAAGTCTTCTCCATTAAATACAGGTTCCTCTGGGATATTCCCTGTGCATGGGGCATGGCTGGAGCACACTGCCCAGCAGCCCTCCCCTCTCCTCCACCTCCTGAGGAAATAACCTGAAAGGAGCTGCCGTATTCCCTTCCTCCACATAAAATAAACACTGTTGGTAGCCTAATTAAACTTAATAGTTCACAGGAAAGGCTTTAACACGACCCAAAATGTCTCAGGAGGGCTCTGAAGTTATACGTGCTCTACTACCCCACTAGGAAATCACACTGCTGGGAGGGGAAACCAAACTGCATCTGTAGGACCAAACTGCTGCTTCTCTGCTCTCGGCCCTCCTAACGCAGCCCAAACACATCCGCCCCCTTCAAATCTTCGTGGTGCACTTATTTCTCATGGCCTTGTAACAGTGCAGCAATAACAGCGGCGACGCTTGCTCTGGATGTGTGCCTGGCTAGGGATAAAGGCTTTTCAGGGGACAGACTTGCCTTGCTTCTCCTCGTATCTGCAGCAGCCTCCTGCCTGCCAGCAGCCCAGAAAGATGTTCCCTGGGTTCCGAAACGGCTGCACGTGGCCAGCTTGAAGATGGCTTGTCCCACCTCCCCAGCACTGGGGTTTCTCCTGCTGGGTCACCTCACCATACATCATGCAGGCTTCCTCATCTGCCTGCTGCTGTTTCAGCTTTTGATGACTTGTCATCTCCTAAAAATATTCCTAGTCCAGATCTTGGACATCTTGCCGGGCATGAGAGCTGTGGCGCAAATGAATTTGGTTTTTTGAGCCCTTCTGCACCTCCCAGACCCCTGGTCTCCGGTCGTCCCATAAACTCTAGGCCCAGCTTCTGTTGTTACTTTGATGATGGAGGAGAGAGAGGAACGGGATCCTTATTGCAAATGGAACAAACAATCCAATTCTCTTATCAACGGATGGGTGAAGTTCTACTTATGCGGCTGCCACGGCCCAGGCCTTGACCAGCCCTCTGTTTCTGGACTTTATTAAGCCCCTGTTGGATCTGCAACAGCTCAGGAGTCTGATTCAGACTTGACTTTGAGAAAGAATTTTTTACAAAGGGTGAATGCTAAATGCAAAGCAGACCATCTCTTTGGGACCAGAGAGCTTTGATTTCTTTGTCCTGTCCATTGCTCTCATGTATCGCATCTTTTAAGCCAGCAGTTGTTCTATTGAAGGCTTCTGCTGTGCCTACCCCCGACACCTCGGCTGCATCTCCAGGGCTGCCGGGGCCTTGGAAATACACAGCTTGTTTCCAAAAAGTATAACCCCTAACACCAAGGAAGTGAAGCAGGCTGGATCAGAGCATGCAGTCCCAATTGCTGTTCTGCTGCTGCAGCAACCACAGCATGAAAGAAAATCGGTCCCCTGCTCCAAAGACGAGCGTTGTGTTTGGGAAGAAACTGATGACTGGGACTAGCGTGCTTGGAAGTGGCTCTTTTCAGCCCAGCGAAGGCTTGTTTTCAGAATCTGCTGGAGAAACAGGCAGGTTTAAAACACCCCTGGATCCTTTTGCAGTAAAAAGCAGGAGATCCTGTGCTTGACGCCTGTGCTGGTGCAACTGATGCTGCAGGAGCTCTGACAAACTGGAGAAACCCTCTGAAACGCTTTGTTACTGGTTTAGTGCCATTAGCTGCAGAAGCTGGGGGTGCTCCGGCTCACGTGAGCCGTAAGCCAGAGCAGCACATCACCCTGTGTCCTTGTGCTCTCAGGTGGAAGCAGGGATGGGGAAAACCAGGGACTGGAGTGCTGCTCCCAGTTAATCCCACTTTGCAGTAGAGCAGGTTTTGCAGGAACAACCCCCCCCTCATTTTAATTTTTAAAAGGAGAGAAATTCCACAAAGAGATGAACTTCTCATTCTGCATTCAGAAGAGCATCTGCAGAACAAGCTTAATGGAAACCACTTCATCTGTGTGTCACCTGGGTTTCAGAGCACGAGCTGGGCCAAGAAGAGATTTGGGCTAGAACAAGGGGACTTGGTTGAGTTGTGCCCAAATGATATATCCCAAATTTCCTACTCCAGAGCAGCTGGCAGCACACATAGAACCTTGTTTGAAGGCTGGGAGAACTCTTCCCTGAAATCTCCCCTTCTCCCTTCAGTTCCTCCCAAAGCAAAGATGCATTTTGGGGGGGGTGGGATTCCTCTATGCTGGTGGAGGGAGGGAGGGAGCGAGGGAGGGCTGGGCACCTCAGAAGGCAGCTCTGGGACCCTCCTGCACCTCACACCCCTCTTTTTGCCATTGCAGCGGTTTAGTCCCTCACATCCTGGGGGATGTCATCTTCCTCTGGTGCTGCAACCTCTTGGCTCACTTCATCAACACCTACGCGGTGGACGATAACGTGAGTGGAAGTGCCCGTGAGAGGGTTTGGGGTGCCTGTACCAAGCACCTGCAGTTGCAAGGAGTTAATGGGGGGGGGGGGGTTAATGGCTAATTTAATACAGACACTGGGCTTTGGATAAAGCCCTGTAAAAGTGCTACAGGTGCAGTGTCTGCTCAGGGCTGTGTTTCAGCTCCAGTGTCGGGGATCAGGTTTGATAGCGAATGTCTTCCCTGATTCTCAGCTGGGATGCAGTGTGGTTACCATTGCTTTCTGCCTTCTTCCTCTGCCCCGTGCCCATTATCTCAAGCTCTGAGTGACGTCCCATAATGACAATGACAGCCTGGTGTCATCCGCCTCCTCCACAATCCCTTTGGTTTCTCTTTCCAGTTCAGCCAGGCATCGGTGATCCGGAGCTACACAAAATTCGTGATGGGGGTATGTAGGCAACTGCCATGTCATTTCTCCTCTTCCTGCTGCTGTGAGGTGGGAGCTTGTGGTCTGGGGGCAAAGGCTGGTCTGTCCTTCATATCCAGAGATGAGGATAACTTTGCTAACATGCAAGAGCTGGAAGTGGCTTTTTTTTGACATGATAAACATTAGAGAGGCTACCAGTTTTCTGTGCTTTCAGATTGCCGTGAGCATGCTGACATACCCATTCCTTCTCGTGGGAGATCTCATGGCAGTGAACAACTGTGGGTATGTTGAGATCTAAGGTTTTCCCTTCCTTTCTTCCAGCCCCTTGTTGCCTGAATCCTCTGCTAACGATCGCAAAGCTTTCATACAAAACCGTAAACTATACAGCACCTCGCAGAGTTGGCTTGTTTCCTGTCCCAGGGTGCTTATAATTTTAGATCAGAGGGCACAGACAAGAGCAGCTTAGAAGCTCAAGTGGAGAGAAATAGGGAGAGTCGTGGTGGTGTGGGCCTATCTGAACTAGACCGGAGGCAGAAGGGATCAAAGGGACCATGCTGGCCCCGGGGAGCGGCACGAGGGAAAACAAAGCTCTTAATGCAGTGATGGGTGCAGACAGGAGCAGGACCAAGCTCGCTTCCCCAATCCCACTGCTGCAAGAAGTCGTCTGCATTTGTGCTTGTGGGAAGGGGACTGGATCCAAGCCGCTGGTGTAGTGTTTTCTCGATATCTGCTCACTCTTGAAGGTGTAAATACAGCATACAGTCCTTGACTCTTAACGTATCCAGGTAACGCTCCTTGTTTGTACACTCCAGGGGTAATTAAATTACATGATCTGTTGCATTGTAAATAATGAGCTGGTCATTTGGCCTTCAGCTTGGTGCAGACACTGTTTCTGTGTCCTCACTTATACTTACTGCTGCTCTTGTGTTACCTGTCTGGATAATGTGACATCTGTACAGACCATCTCAGCTATTTCTTGTTGCCATGCAGGTTGCGTGCCGGCCTCCCTCCCTACGCTCCTGCATTTACATCCTGGATCCATTGCTGGAGGTACCTCAGTGCTCAGGTGAGGGAGTGGGGCACACACAGGGCTTTGGGCTCCCCCTGCTCCTTCCTGAGGTCTCCAGTACTGCCCAAAAAGTGCCTGTGACACATCTTTGGCATGGTCTGTAACCTGTTTCCATCCCTCCAGTTTTGGTACTGGTACCAGGCACGGCAGAACCGCTCTGCCTGTTACACACCCCGAGCTTGCAGCCTGCAAACTTTTAGCCACTGCATTGCACACAGCAAAGCAAGGTGGCTCTGCCCCTCTCCATCAGTCATCCCACGGGGCTGAAACCCCACTTTCTTCTCTGCAGCAACCTGGGGTGCTCAGGCTGTGCAGCCCTGCAGCGGACACAAGTCGGTCCCTGCTAAACCAGCTGCAATTCCCCAGCCCAGTCTCGGCACGGCTGCCCTGACCCTGGGCTCTCTCTCCTCCTCAGGGGCAGCTGTTCCGCGGCTCTAGCCTGCTCTTCCGCAGAGCGCCCATGCCAGCCGCCTCCTTCCCCATCGACTGACTCCTCGGCAGGGAGAGGTGATGAACTCTGACTCCTCAAGAAACCCTAAGCTTGTTTCAATATATGTATATTTTTTTCTTTTCGATCTGAAGTCCATGGTGTCAGAACAAGACACCTCCTCTCCAGCAAGGCCAGAAACGAGTTGGCTTCTGGAGATCTGGCTTCAGGCTTCATCTGGACCAAAGCTCCATCATCATGGCTGTTTCGACTGGGACATGTAGCAGAGAGAGCAGAAGGATGTTACCTTGTCTCTTTGGTCCAGGCTGTAGCTCTGGAGTCACTGGGGAAGTCCGGGAAACCAGAAAATGCCCAGGTACTAAACTAGCCAGCCCTGAGATGCAAGGACAAAAGACTGCTTCGTTCTGCCCGAGCTGAGAAGCGGCAAGAGATCTGAGGTTGCCTTGCTGGGAAGGCTACGCCAGCTGACCAGCCTCCTGCCCCATCTCTTCTGGAGAGGGCAAATGTTTGTGTGGCAGGGAGCTCATCCTGGGTGAGAATGACCCTGCGACCCGTGTTTAAGGTGCCTGAACATTAGGGAGCACACCACCTCCCACAGGCGTGAAAGGAAAATTATAGTATCAAACCAGAAAAAGGAAACAGTCCCACTACAAAGAACAGCACAGTCCCAGAGAGACAGGGACAGCTCAGCTCCAGGGCAGTGCTGGGACTTGGACACGGAGAGCGCACTTGGAGAGGGATGCAAGCTGCCCGTGGTCATCGCTTTGGGAAGGCCTTTTGCAGCGGGATAGATAGGATACACCCAACAGAGCTGCTGAGTGTAACCTAGACAGGCAGCCTGGACGTTTTTCTCAGGGCAAATGGGTCCTGGGTTGGACCAGCACAGCTGCACCGCGTGAGTGTCTCCCAGGCAGCAGGACCACGAGCCTCGCTGAGCTCCTGCCGAACCCCAGCATCGCCGCTTCGCTGACGGAGCCGCGTGTTGCGGCGCTGGGCTGCTGCTGGGCAGCGTGACTACACACGGAAAGGTTTGTCTTGCAGCAGGGACACTGGGATAAAGGAATAAACCTTGAGCTGGCCAAAAGGCATGCAAGGTGTCGGGGCTCTTCATGGGTGGCAGCAGGGCAGGGTTTTATCCTCAGCTCCCCAAACAAGTTTATTTTGCACCAGTCTGTGCTGTCATGGCAGCCAGGCAGATTTTCCTCATTTTGGTTCCCCCCACGAAGCAGTCTTTTGCACAGAGATGGTGCTGCACTCCCTGGGAAAAGGTTTTGGGGTCCTTGAGCAGGTTCCTGTGTGCTGCTGCAGCAGCAGCTGGGGTCACATCCCATCCTGGTCCTCTGGGGACCCCAGCCTGCCATCTCAGAGGGGTTTTCCTCCATCAGATGGGTTTGATCCACACCTCCCCGCCAGGCCTGTGGGACAGCACCAGTACTCGCTGGGACCGGCAGTCCCCACCCAGCTCCCTTCGGTGTTGTGAAGTCGGTCCTGTCTGTCCTCCCTTCCTCCCGTACCATTTTCGTTACGGTAACAGAAGTTAAATAACGCATGGACCTGTTCCCTAACACTACAGATTAGTTCAAAGAAGATTTAACTATGCTCCAAAATACAGCTCTAAAACAACAACTCTTGGGTGTTTCTTTTGTTAAAAAAAGTGTTAATTGCTTTTTTGCATAACAGGCTCCCTCACTCGGGGAAGGTTTCAGTTTAAGACAGGCATTTCCTTTGGTTACTCCTCCAAAGCCAGGCCTAAACCAGCTCTTGCAGCTCAGTTTCCCTCTGATCTTCCTCGGTTCTGTAGGACGTCAGCAGGTTTAGGCTGAGCAAACTGAGAGCACCTGGAGCAAGGGTGGAGGCAGCAGTGGGTTTGGCTGCTTGAAACAACATACATGAAAGGAGGTATTTGGGGGTAAAATTGACCTGAGCAGCTTTGGGAGGGATGATTGAGACCCTTTGCTGCTGTCAGACCCACTCTGAGCCCATGGGGTGGGCTCAGCTGCTCCATCCTCCCCTGCACAGCTCAGAGGGTCCTTACCCACCAGCTTTTTATTGCATTAGCTCATTTCTTGTCCACTCCAGCATCTCCCAGATCTCAGAAGATCTGCTCAGGAACATAACGCCTTTACCCTCAAAATTAAGGCTGCCTTCTGCTGGTCACTTGCCTGTAAAACCTCCTACACCCTGCGCGCGCAGCCTGGCTGCGGCCACTGCAATAAGTGCTATTTCCTTTCCTTTGAGAAATTTACCTAAATCTGCACCAGAGCAAGCATCCTGCTGGCAATTTTATGCCCAGTTCACTGGGACCCACAAACTACTGGAAGCACAACACTTCAATATAGTTTTTGGTCAATTTAAATGAAAACCAGGTTTCAAAGCTTTCGGTGCGCTGCCTTAACCTTGAAGCAGGCGCTGCCAGTCAGGATAATTAGGTATTTCCTTACCTCCTCCCATTTCTAACCCTGGTTCTTCTTGTCCTGCGGTGGGGACAGCATCTGCACCAGGAGCAGGCAAGGAGAGAGCCCAAACCCTGGCTGGGCACCCCCCTCCCTTAAATTGCTGCCCCATTAGCAGGTGCTTGGCCCTGAAGCTGATGCTGGTGTAACACAGGTGATGTGGCCGGGCCCTGCTCCCGCAGGAGAGGGGATCCAGGGTGAAACCTGTGCTCAGGAGAACAAATGAAGGGGTGCGGGAGGAGGTTTGGGTCCGGTGCTGGGGCTGGAGCCAGGGATTTCTCCCACTTACAGCCCCAGCGTTCCCCTGTCTGCCCAGGAAACAAACTTGGGTTTAAATATTGACTCTTTCCTGCACAAACCCGGGATGGGTGGAGATCGCTGCTGGTGTGTGCCTGTGTGGTTTATCAGCTCTCAGTGGAAAACAGAGATTGCCGGGACTTTGGCCTCATCTGCTACCAGCTGCCAGGGGGGGAAAGGAGGCAGCAACCACAGCTGGGAGAGGGAAACTCAGGTCAAGGCTGCCCTGACTCTCCACGGGGCCCAGACGCTTGGGTCTGGCAGGATTTGGGGAACAACCAGGTGCTGGTGAAGCCTTTGTGCCCAGGGAAAAGTGCAGCTGAGCTCGGACCGGTTGCACCGTCCTTCCCTTTCCCCCTGCAGAGCTGTCCTGCGAAAGACCCTTCAGTTAACAACACCAAACCCCCACCCAGCCGGGCTGCTCTCCCTGCTGCGGAGCTGGGAGGAAAGCAGCCGAGCAGACTTCTCTCAAAGGCTGCACGGTGCCCCTCACCCTGGTATCTGGTCAGTGGGAAGGCCAGGGACTGCCAGTTCCCCCCCATCAGTCCTTGGCAGCTCCGGCAGCGACGGAGGGGCCTCGTCCCACGGACGTGCACGAGGACGTGCCCCTGCGGCACGGCTGCCCTCAGTAAGGCTGTTTGTGCTGTTCTCACGCAGCGCTGACCCCCACGTAGGCAAATAATTATTTAAAAATATGTCGATCTATATGAAATAACAACCCTCACAAAGGAGATCCTGCCGACAGGGAGGTGGGATGGGCTGGTGCTGGGAAATGTGCAGGGTAGGGACTTGGACTGGACCCGGGTGTGGCGGTGGGGTGAGCCCGGACCTGTCCCCTGTGATGGCCTTCGCTCGGAGTGGGAGGTTGCGGAGGATTCGCCCCACCTTGGACAAGGGAAATCCCAGCTGGAAACAAGGAGAAAAGGCCACAGGACACAGCGGGAGAGCTTGGCGCGGTGGCCTGACCTGCCACGCTAGCGGTGGTGGCTCCGTCCGTCACTGGTGGCTGTAAGCAGGGGAAGAGCTGCTTTCCACGCTCCCCCTTGCCTGCTGCAGGCCCTTTGCTGGGGCGAACTTCCTCCAGTCCCCCCAAACTGAGCTGCTCTGTCCCCTCTGGCGCTGGCAGTGTTTTTTTGGGGAGATGGCGATGTTTTATTCCACCCCGAGGTGACCCCGGGCCTTGGGGGGAATAGGTGATGGCACAGGCCGGCCGGGGCCAGCCGAGACGCCTTTCCCAGGGCCGCCGCGGCCCCTGCACACCTCCCTCGGTGCTTGCACAGCACCGGGCCCCTCTGTCCCGGGGGAGAAGCAGGAGGCCCAGGAAGCCAGGGAGGGGGGAAAACTCTCCCCGGCTTTTGATTTGGCTTCTCTCCTCCTTGCTGCGACCCAATGGCTGGGCCGGCGTGGTGAGAGGGTCAACATCGCCGCTGCAATGGCCGTTGTCTGAGGCGCCGTCCCTTGCTGAAAACGTGTTAATTCTCTCATCTTTAGGAATGGAGTTTCTCCCTTAAAAGCCGCCTGCGCTCTGCGGCCGGGCGGCGCGGCTCTTGTCAAGCTGCCAGAGGAGGCCGGAGCAGCGTCACATGCCGCAAAGTTTTACAAGGCGAGCGAGTCGTCTGGGGAGAGGGACGGGAGAGGGGACAGATGCACGCACGCACTCGGACGCGCACGCGGAGAAACCTCCTCCAGGCTCCCTCCGGCTCTGATCCCAACATTTATT
>VXBL01008892.1:5449-40767 GCA_013400195.1 Aramus guarauna
AAAAAAGCAAAAAAAGCAAAGGAAGGGAGAGCCCCGTGCTGCCGCACCGCTGCCCCGGCCCCGCTGCTCCCCTGCCGCAGCCCCGGCCCCCCCAGCACAGCAGTGCGCACAGGTCTCCTTCAGCCTCTGCCGTCACTCCCTTCTCACACCTTGGCTCTGAGAGGAGGCAGGGTGTGAACGGTGCCAGGTGGTGGACTGCGGTTTCCTTGTCAAAAGAAACACACAGTCGGATGTGTAGGGAGGGGAGAGAGAGGCAGAGATTTCTCCTGGCTGCTGAGCGCCCTGCGCTGCACCTGGTTTAGCGTGCTTGGCTCTGAAAGGTTTGTGCCTGTCCTGCTCGTTTTTGCTAGAGGTCACTAGAAAGTCAGCTTTCAGGTGGTGAAGCAGCACAAAGCGAGCAAGTTAGCTCCAGCGAATAATACTTGAATGTTGTTGCGGAAGAGCACAGTGATTTTCTTTTTTTAAAGCAACTTTTTCTTCAAGAGTTACAGACAGGATATATATACTGCAGATATTCACTACCACCTTTTTAGGATCTTGTGGTGGCAGAGGATCATTATAGGATCTGAGAGAAGTGATTTCAAGTGTTGCTTCTGGATTATGGCACACTGCAAGGAATAAATGCTGTGTCTTGGAAGATGTCACTAATTGTTTATGGAAGATCTTTTTCCTCTAGTCAGGCACATTACATATTTGCTATCATATTTGGTATATCCACAAGGTATTTTGAGAATAAAATATATTCCATATTGCTGTAGTCTTCTGTCCAAGCTGCCCAGATACTTCTGTGCGTGATACATTTAGAAAACATGCTTTGTGGTTGGGTTCAGTGATTTCACACGACTTCTTTGGGTACCCTTTAGCCATGCTTTATCTATATTGCTCCTGTTAGAGAATTTCACTAATAGAAAATAATGTGTATTTTACAGTCATATGTTCACTATCAAGAATATAACAACATTACATAAGGGCAAGTGTTAGGAAACATCTCACAATCAGACTGCATTAAACAGCCTAACTCCATACATATTCTTATCTGCATAAAACCAGGCTAGGCATCAAAATAATGAGCAAGAAGTATATTTTGCCTACAGAACTGTTATTGTTTTTACATGACAGAAGGGCTTGTGTCAATGATAAAGAGTTGGAAGAGCATGGGAAAAAACATTTTACAGGATTTTTAAAGAGTACATGAAAAACATACATCACTTTTTATGGCCTCACTGATCAATCACAGAGTTAGATTACTGAAGCAAAGGACAGATAGCAGGGGTAGAGGGTGCATAGATGTCATGGTTGTAATCCTCCAGTCTGTCCTCCCACCATTCAATCTTAATTTTTTCAGGAAAAAAACTGACCATAACTCCTGATAATAAGTTCCAGTGGTTACTGACTCCACATATTGGACAGGACAGCATCCACAGTGCCCACCCTAACCATGCCATGTAGCCGCAATACCGTTACTTAATCTGGCAGGAAACAGAATAGCAGGACAGTCACATAAAGAATCAGCAATTATCCTGCTAGGGAAGAAAAGTGGGGTAAATTAATGCAATATGCAAGTGTGCAGTTTTAGAAAGAGGTGTGCAGGACAGACAAAGATTTAGAAACAATAACAGAAGCAATAACAGAATTGGGATGTTAGTGCAAGTTAGGAAGTATCAGAGAAAATAACCTGAGAAATATAAGACTCCTCACTTGTTCAACATCAAAAGTACATCAGTGTACCATAGCTTTCATTGCCTCTTACTTTTTGCCAGACTAATTCCTTCAGTTACTTCTGTACTAGCCAGCAAACCTGAGTCTTCAGCGCCCCATGGCACTAAAATTCTTAATGTGTTCAGAAAAAATAGCATAATCAGACATGGACTGTCCAGGCATGTCAAAGGAAATAACAAAAGAGGCATGTATGGTGATCACCCAGAATATTTCAGAAGACAAAAGCAGAGGTAACAGTGCCAGTTTCTTCCTTCTCTAGTGCAGCTATTTAAACAAAGAAGTTACATATAGCTGGGAAGAATTACTTCATAACCATCCTGGTTTCCATACTATTTCGCTAAGCACCTACTACTACACTCTGTTGGAGGCAGCATGCTGGTCAAGCTAGGGCTTTGCATGGCACAGAGTTTTTATTCATGGTCTTCTATAGCAAATAGTTTGGCATTTTGTCTGTAACTTCGCTAAATTATTATTTGCTAGTAGTAGCTATTACTAAATGGTAACTAGCCATTTGTACATGCACACCTAATGGAACTCCTTGGGAAAAAAAAATAGATCAGTTACTGTGCAACTTATACTTTCAACAGAAGTAATGATTACAGTCCATTGACAGGAACCTTTGAAAATGATGGGGAGTAAAATTCATGGCCCGGCAAGCATGAACCATCATGCTGTCCTGAGTAAGCAGAAATGACTGCGTGGGTTCCCATTTGCAGCTTTGTCAGGAAGTGGTTACTCAAGCGTGAAAGCTCAGAGGCTTCTGGTTGGTAGTTCCCAATGACATCTCTCACACAGCTTCTTAGCAGACAGGTAACCCTACAGTGGCCGGTGCTGTCACATTTACTCTACTGATAATTACAAATAATAATAATCTCGAACTTCATTCTGGTTCTGCTTGGGTGTCAGTGCTTTACAAGGGAAGGGAAGGGGAAGTGAGAAAACTAAGCCAAAGATGACTTTGCTGCCAAAAAACAGACATCCTTTCGATGACGAGTGTGGGGTCCTCATCACCCAGCACTTTTAAAGTCTCATGTTTTTCAGCCCAGAGCATGTTCATCTCTGGAGCAGAAGAAGGAGGAAGGAGAAAGGCAAAAGGAAGACACTGACTGTTTCGTTTTCCTTTGTTACAGAGGGGGGGAAGCACATCTGTGGATGTAAATCTGGTAGTCCTTTGCTACTTAGGTCATGAGTATTGTGCAAACAGTTGATGCTTTAAGAAAACCTAGGAAAAGAGATGTTCCTCATGATGCTCCACAGCTGGTTCAAACAGTGTGGAATGAAGGATCATGCAGAGTCCCTCTCCCTACAGACCCTGCTGTGGAGTTTGCCTTATTTGCAAGCGTGGCATTTTTTTTCTTGTGCTTGGCATGGGATCCACAGATACTTTACTGCATTATCCTTCCCCAAAGCCTTCACTTTAAGCACATTATATGTCACTGGAAAACAGTTCTATTCCACCTTTTTGTATTATATTAAGCTGTTATCAAATCTCATGATTTTCTTAGCCATTTTACTTCGGTATCATATTACGATATGGTAAGCTTTCCAGTAAAAGTTTGGTCATCATCAGTGAAAACATGAGCCCCTTTCCTCTGTTGGGCCTTGTTAGAAAAAATATGCTTGTTAATCTTGCAAATGAACCCAAAATTCACTGACTTAATTTAAAGATATTGCTAAAAAAGTTTTTGATTAACAGCAGTCCAAAAATTAGTAAGGGTGGGAGATCAGCTGCTGGGAATTAGCCCATCTTCCATAAGCTATCAACAGTAAATGGTTTACATTGCTAATTCATTGACTAAGTAAAGCTGATGGTTTAGTTTCAGAATGTCACATGAAGTTTCAGAGTGTCACAAGACCCAATGTCATACCAAGGATTCCCACCACACTAACAGAAATGTAGAACTGAGGGAAGCTCTTTGAAGAAAATAAATAAGTGGTTTCCAGGCTGTACTCTCAGGCCATCCCTGGCTTGGTATTACCTCAATAAACCTAAGAAACATCTTAGGCCATCCCTGGACTAATGGCCATCCCTGACCTAAGAGGTTTCTTGGGTTTATTGAGCTAATTAACCTAGCACATAGGATTTATGGTGTGTTCATGCAGGAAATAGAGTGGAATCTTGGAAAGAATGCAAGTGACAATGATGCAAGAAGGCAAAAGAGGGGCAGATCTTCTGCACAGTCTCTTCTTTTCCATCAGCCTCAAAAGCTGGAGCTGTGAAGTTTCACATGGGTGTGCGAATGTACATGGCCTTTTGCTAATCCTACGCATCAGCCTGAAGATATGGTGCAAACCGTCTCCATGGGACCAAAGATTTCACGTGGTGCAGAAAAGCAACAGTAGCAGCACTGTGGATCTGAGCGGTTGTTAGGAATTTTTCTGGATCCAAGAAATGGATTCGCACCTTTTACCAACTGAAACCATGGAGATAAATAAGGGTTTGGGATGTACGGTGAGGAGGGCATGTCAAAGAGTGTGTTAGTCTATGAACATCCTGTTTCTGCTGCAGCATTTCCCAGATCCATACCTCTCCATGGGAGAGAGAGGGTCCCCTCTTCCAAGAGGGACTTGGAATTTGGTGAACAATCCCCTGGGAACAGTAGTGGCCTTGGTAAACCATGGAAGTCTGCTAGGCTTTTGCTGACAGGTCATTCTTACCTGTCTGCCACATGAAGAAGTGTTATGGAAGGGCTAAGCAATCTGCTTTTGTGCCTATAGTGCTTCCTAGAACATCAGGAGCAAGGGGATTTCCTATGCCATACTTTCCTAAACAGTACTTTATATTCGAAACAGAGTGACGGTGGTGTTGGGATACTGAGGTCACACATGCTAAACATACACTCAAGGGCAGTTGTGTAAGTAATGGTGATTTTTTTACATCGGAACAAGTGGAATAGTTGGGAATCTAGGCAGACTTGTGGGTACACAAACCTTTCTTCAGCTCTGAAAGAACAGCAGCAAACTTAAAAATTACATGCAACTTAGGAACAGTGCCTGTGAATTTAATTATGCTAAGTTTAATTAGAAACAAGAGGAAAGGTATTTGGGCCTCTGGAGTAGAGAGGTGTTAAGAGGTGTTATCTCCTAAGATAGTTGAGAAACAGGTAATTTATTGCCTAGGGAACACACAGAGGTTTTTGGAGGGAGCTGGAGGAGAAAACGGAAGAGGGGAAGTATGCCCTAAACCTGCTAATGAATCCAGGATTTTTAGTGTCTGCTGTGGTTATGAGTTTCAGTTCCCAGGTGCATCTTTTGAAGGGAGTTTTTAATAACAGAAGGGTTTGTGCACCCAAAAGCTATCCTTTTCCCTCCAGCTGTACAAGTTGGACTAATAAAATACATTATCTCTACCTACACATCTCATTTTAACAAACTGGCAGCACAGCTCCAGAAAAGTCCGGTGTGTCTGAACGCCAGAGTGCTGAGAAGAAAGCCTAACTTTGCTTTCCTCAAGTTTTCAGTTGTTCAACTATAGATGGCCAGGCAGAAACCTGCTTTGTCCTTTGCTGGTGTGTTTAGGCCCTGAAGCATAAGAACTGAAAGACCTCTCTTGGCATTTCATTCCAGCTAAGTTAGCTGTAGAGTTTTTCACCCATTCAGATAAATGCCAGCTACTTGCCTCAGTAACATTATGAAGTTGGGTTATGCATGGTTTCTTTGCCTTTTCATTTTGTCAAATACTTTCATGTTCCAGTGGAGGAAGAGCACCCAGTTAGTCTTCTCTACAATATTTAGTGAGTCTGGGTAAAAATACTGTATTATAAATTGTAACCCAAGACACTCTTGTGGTAGAGTACTTCCTCTTAAATAACAATGGGACAGTTTTGTCTTTTATTTTGTAAAGTAGGGAAGGAATGCACAGAGTAACTGTCTCCCGCTTCCCCCAAGAATCGTGCATCACAACACAGTTTCTACATTTATTTTGGCAGTTTCACTTTCCTTATTAATGATATTATTTAATCTACTAGCAAATGAGTAAATGAGGTCTTAGCACTCATTATGCTATTACACTAATACAAAAGTACATTGTAATGCTCTGCTACTAAATTTTTGCTAAATGTGAAACTCGAGAAAGCATCCGTATTAGTCAAGTTCAATGACATATGCTATTGAGCATTCTGTACTCATCTGTAACAGATTGTCTGGACAAATAGGGTAGGATTCACTACTCAAAGGCACACGCATACATGTTTATGAATCTATTCTCAACGTTTACTCATGTTTCCATATCTCGCCATTACTGCTGCTATTGCAGTTGAGCTTTGTTTGGAAAAAAGTTATTTTCTTCTCTAAACAGGTGGCTGGAGCTTCTGCCTTTTTGCAAATGGCTATTTCCAGCTTGCATTGGTAGCAGTGATAGTGGTTTTCCAGTTTGTTGGTGACATATGACTTTTATATTATTTTTACACACTCTGTTCTTGATTTTGGGAAGTGCTTAATTTCTTCCACTTTGGAGGCAGCCAGGAGCCCCTCTGCAAACAAACAAACAAACAAGTACTTGCTCAAAAAACTGGGACATAGCAAAGGTGAGTGTTCATGTCCTGGTAGAATTCATGCTTCTGAAAGACCTGTGGTGGTACCTTTTTGGACAATAATTTGGTTCCTAGCTGAGGCTATGTGATATCTGGATGGCAGAGCTTAGAAAAACGCAGCCTGTTAGAACCATGGGCTTATTTCCAGCTGTGTTGACTTCACTGAGAATTAATTGCTCTTGAATGAAGTAGTGCTGTTGATTTACTCGACAGAACTCTTCCATCTGGATGAGTCCTTAGTATTATGAGCTAGTTAAAGAGTTCATTGCTATTTTCAAAACCAGTAAGGCTGCTCATTTTGCCCTGTTCATGGGTAATATAAAAAATAGTCTCCATTCAGAATCTGTGAACACTCAGAAATATCTTTTTTTTTCTTCTGTTCTTTATAAAGAATATTTTTGCAAACCAGGTGCCTGTATGCTACCAACAGAAGATATCTGCCTAGAGTGAAGATTCATGAAACATAGCAGATAGAGACCATTATTTTCAAATCTCCAGCTAGAAGCCATTCTGGCCTTTTATATTTAGTTTGAATATCCTATATAAAAGCTGTGTGGGCTGAGTGACACAAGATTAAATTTTAAGCCACTATACAATGAATTGTACTGAACTGTACTTTGAAAGTTGTCCTTGTCTGCTGACCTACATCATATAATTAAAGCTTCTAACCCATATTTTCGTGGTGTATTACTTTAAAAAAATGCTTTAGAACATGAATTGCTTTAGATAATTAAAGAGAAATGAAATTGACTTTTGGCATACTGCCACAGAGTACAGTTTTGGTTACAGGAAATAAATTCCATTCTCAGAATTGACATTTTCTATTATTGCTGCCATTGATTCGACAGTGCCATGGCCTAGAGCAGTTATCACAGAAAGGTTGGCAGAATTAGAGAATGTGAAGAAACGCCTCTTGCAGTGTGACATCAAGAGGAAAATGTAAGCTTTGGTAAGATTATCGTTATCCACATCACAGAGCTTTATAGGTGAGGATCACTGTGACAGTGGAAATGAGGGAATCAGACCCGTCAGGTGTAATGAAGCCTGTACAGTCCTATGGGTGCTAAGTGTCTTTTAATTTGAGATTATAACAGCTTGATATCAAATCTGCGCAGCTGCCATAGGTTAAAAAACAACCTCCCCCTCCCTGCATTTGTAATTAGGAAATACTTCTGGAGAGCAAACAAAAGAATGGTGTCTCATTAGTGGTAGATGTCAGGGAACCACATTTTCTTTGGTTTTATTGGCACATTGCTTTCTTAAAAGCAATCACCCTCAGTTATAATGGATTACTCCACCAGGAGGAAAACTAATCCTCCTCTTCAGCTGCCAATCAGGGCCAAAGAGTGTTCCAAGAATTCCACAAGATGACACTCTTAGCAAAATAAAAGTAGTTTGGGGAAATCCTTTGCCTTGGTTGCCTTGCGAGGGAGTCATGATTTACAAGGGTTTCACATTGCTCTGGAACTGTTACCAAGATTTCAGCACCTGCGTCATAACAGCAACTCTTTTTTTCTTCTTCTGTTAAGGAACATGCTGTTGACCTACAAACAGAGCAAAACTGTCTTGGAAGCTATGTATATATCACTAGGGAGTAATTGTTAACTCCTACTATGTAATAAATGTCTTTTTTTGGAACAGGCTTTTCTCATATGATAAAGAAAGTAGGAAATACACCAAGTAAAAATGTATTCAAACCTAGAATTCGTAATACTTCATTCCTAGTCACCACAGTAGATAGTATCCCCCCTTGGCTGGTTGAATCACCCTGATATTTGTATGAGACAAAAAGAAAGCTGTTCTGAACTTGTGTTTTCTGATGTTAGGTGGGGGGGGGGAATGGGGGGAGCAAATAAACACTTGTACGATAATCAATATTTTTCTTCCACAATACCTGAGAAACGTGGATACCACAATATTTAGACCCAATCATATGAAGAAAAGTTTAGTGATCATAACTTGTTACCCAAGCTGGGAAACCAAAGTTTTTACATCCCTTCCTCTTCAAAGTATATGCAGGTTGAGGGCCGAGTGCCATCATCTTCTCTCACAGAAAACATCAGAAATACTGAATTCATTGGAGCAACTTGCAGAACAGGGTGCTCCTTTAGCCAACAGTGAAAAGTGAAAATTAAAAATCAAGGGCTGCTTTGTTTGCTGAAGCTTTGGATTTGAATGCTAAGGGAAAAAAGATCTTGTTTTGAACTGGCAGGCATAGGTGGGAAATGGGATAGGAGCTTTTAAAACAGCTTTGTCACTGAGGCCAGCACCTTTTGAAATTATCACAAGTAGCCTCCAGGCCACCCAACCCTACATATGATTAATTTTTACATTTCATCTTCTTCTCATGCCTATCCCACACATCTGCTTCAGTTTTCTGCTAAAAAAAAAAGAAAAAGAAAAAAGAGAAAAAATAAATGGGGCAGAGGTGGAAGGGGGGGAAGAGTGTCACAAATATCCATAAGTGTTGCCTAAGACTGCTCAAACACTCCAAAACAGTTCCTCAGTTCTGTTCTTTCAGCTTTTGCTGAGCCTCAGTTTGAAACTTGAGCCATTAAAACACTGATTTGCCTTGCGCTAAGAAATTTCTTGAAAGGAGGAGAGATTTTGCCGGAAGTGAATTTCTTCAGTAAAATGTTGACCACTGATATTAGCTACAACTTTTATAAATTGAAATTTTCAGATCATATAAGGAGCTAAATTCTCTTACAAACTCAGTTCCAATAAAAACAATGATACTGCATAGGATTTAATACTGAGACTGAGTTCAGCATAGCATATCAGTCTTCAGAGGACATTATATAGGTCGATACTATGGGGAAGGAATCTAACACCCTGAGAGATCTTGTGGTAATCCAATGGGCAAAGGGTGATTAAGCGAACAAAGTTTAGTTGAAACACGGAGACGCAGGTTTGAACAAACATCTTTGTGTTTAGGTACTAAATTGAAATGTAGGATAGGGACTATCTTTAGCGGTTTGATAACACTTGAAAGTAATTCAGCTGAAAGGGTCTGAATTTACAGCATTCCAGCTATTTCTGGTTTATTTCAGCTACGCACAGAGAGCTACTGCAGGGTAAAAGGACCTTGCTCTCTTTTTGTTTACACATATTCAGGATGAATTAAAATATCTTAGAACACAGCGTACTTGCTTGACAATGAGCTGGAAGCTATTTGTGAATAGCTTTCCTACTCTGCGCTAATCAAGCCTTTTTCTTGTACCTACTTTAAGAGGGCTATGATCCTGCTTAATGCTTTTTTTTTTTAAGCTATCACAGTACAAATGACACATTATACCTTTAATAAAGTCCACTGCTAATCTGGAGGTTGAAGAAGAAGGACTCTTTTGCACTCTACCTAACCTTACGGGACCTCTTCTTCTTGCCACAATATAAATAAATAAATAAATACAAAATAATTAAAATAATTATCAGTTAATCTGTGGAAATTGATCTGCAACTGTACTCTTCAGTTTGTACAGCTGGGCGGAACACCTCATGTATGCAAGGATCCTCATGAGTTTTCTAGTGCTTCTGAGCAGGCAAACAGTCCTCTGTAAACAGCTTTTCTTACGGCATTTCCTCGCTTCCACTTCCTGTCCCTGCAGGAATCAGAACATACAGCATTAGGCCAAAAAAAAAAAAAAAAAAAAAAAAAGGGGAAAAAAAAAGAAAAAAAANATCATATGAAGAAAAGTTTAGTGATCATAACTTGTTACCCAAGCTGGGAAACCAAAGTTTTTACATCCCTTCCTCTTCAAAGTATATGCAGGTTGAGGGCCGAGTGCCATCATCTTCTCTCACAGAAAACATCAGAAATACTGAATTCATTGGAGCAACTTGCAGAACAGGGTGCTCCTTTAGCCAACAGTGAAAAGTGAAAATTAAAAATCAAGGGCTGCTTTGTTTGCTGAAGCTTTGGATTTGAATGCTAAGGGAAAAAAGATCTTGTTTTGAACTGGCAGGCATAGGTGGGAAATGGGATAGGAGCTTTTAAAACAGCTTTGTCACTGAGGCCAGCACCTTTTGAAATTATCACAAGTAGCCTCCAGGCCACCCAACCCTACATATGATTAATTTTTACATTTCATCTTCTTCTCATGCCTATCCCACACATCTGCTTCAGTTTTCTGCTAAAAAAAAAGAAAAAGAAAAAAGAGAAAAAATAAATGGGGCAGAGGTGGAAGGGGGGGAAGAGTGTCACAAATATCCATAAGTGTTGCCTAAGACTGCTCAAACACTCCAAAACAGTTCCTCAGTTCTGTTCTTTCAGCTTTTGCTGAGCCTCAGTTTGAAACTTGAGCCATTAAAACACTGATTTGCCTTGCGCTAAGAAATTTCTTGAAAGGAGGAGAGATTTTGCCGGAAGTGAATTTCTTCAGTAAAATGTTGACCACTGATATTAGCTACAACTTTTATAAATTGAAATTTTCAGATCATATAAGGAGCTAAATTCTCTTACAAACTCAGTTCCAATAAAAACAATGATACTGCATAGGATTTAATACTGAGACTGAGTTCAGCATAGCATATCAGTCTTCAGAGGACATTATATAGGTCGATACTATGGGGAAGGAATCTAACACCCTGAGAGATCTTGTGGTAATCCAATGGGCAAAGGGTGATTAAGCGAACAAAGTTTAGTTGAAACACGGAGACGCAGGTTTGAACAAACATCTTTGTGTTTAGGTACTAAATTGAAATGTAGGATAGGGACTATCTTTAGCGGTTTGATAACACTTGAAAGTAATTCAGCTGAAAGGGTCTGAATTTACAGCATTCCAGCTATTTCTGGTTTATTTCAGCTACGCACAGAGAGCTACTGCAGGGTAAAAGGACCTTGCTCTCTTTTTGTTTACACATATTCAGGATGAATTAAAATATCTTAGAACACAGCGTACTTGCTTGACAATGAGCTGGAAGCTATTTGTGAATAGCTTTCCTACTCTGCGCTAATCAAGCCTTTTTCTTGTACCTACTTTAAGAGGGCTATGATCCTGCTTAATGCTTTTTTTTTTTAAGCTATCACAGTACAAATGACACATTATACCTTTAATAAAGTCCACTGCTAATCTGGAGGTTGAAGAAGAAGGACTCTTTTGCACTCTACCTAACCTTACGGGACCTCTTCTTCTTGCCACAATATAAATAAATAAATAAATACANATTAAACCCTTTCAAACTGTCAGCAATGCCTGCTTTGAGCTTCTGTTTGTTCTGAACTGATCCCTCCAGCTCTGCTTACAATTTTGGGTGTGACATGACTGAGGGAGAGAGGGAGAGACATCAATTGTTTACTGTGGTGAGGAAGGCAGTAGATTCCAAGGGCAAAAAACTCCAAAACAAGGTAAAGGCTTCTTAGGGATCACATTAGGGATTAGGTCCCAACTTCAAGAGGCAAATAGTGCTGATCAATGGTTATATTTGGCTAGTACTGGTTGAATGGCTTTCAATGGTTGCCTCTGCTTAGCGCTTCATGAAACTAAGCTGCAGCTTTGTAATGTAAAGGCTGCATTTAAAATAACAGTCAGTAAACATAAAGCACTACAGAAGGAAGGGTTCTTCACAATGAATTTGGGACTCATGAAACATTTTTGAAATTGTTCTAAGACTTTTAAGAAAGCTTATCTTTGAAAAGGAATTTGGTTGGGTTTGGTTTTTGGTCTATTTTGAAGAAGTTTGCGTATAGGAATATTTGCTCTTCAACTGTAGTCAACTGTATGGAAAAAGTGGGCATGATATACAGTATAGCAAGTACTGGGTTTTTTACTCTTTAACAACAAAGACCAATCTTCTTAATGAAAGTCTACACTAAGGGCCATTATGAAAAGACTTTCTTTGTATGGTAAGGCTTTAAATGTCTTGTACTTATTAACTGTGCTTTCAAAATTGCTAGTAACTTGCACGCTGCTGTGTAGAGCTCAGATTGGTATGCACTTAGCCTTAGTACCTAAACCTATACCTACACAGTTAAAATAAAGTCTGTATTTTCGAAGATTTGCACTCTCAGCAGTTCCTTTTGCCTGATCATTCAACCTAGTGTGGGCACCACCCAGGGCAGCACTGAGTGGTTAGCACTTTTAAAACCCTGGGAAGCCACTTCCAGCTAAGGTTTTTAAACCTAAAGGCAAACATTTAAAAGGTGCAAAATCATGGAGGAATCTGACTATTTAACCCTAATTTCTTTTTAAGTAAAAATGTGGCCTCCCAGTTCACCTTAGTCAAATTAGATTTTATTCCGTTAGGCTGAGGGCATGCAGGATGTGTTTAATCTGATGAATTTCTTCTGAATCTAAAAAAAATTGGAGAGCTCTGAATGTCAAAATTCGTAACTAATTCCTAATACCTGCTAGAGATTTCCTCTTAAATCATCAAATGGGCACTTAACTTAAGCTTATGACAACATTCTTTCAAGGAAATAGTTTCTGGCTATATAACGCTATCAGAAGTGCGTGGACAGACACTGACACCCACAAAAACTCTCCAACTATTCTGGTGTTCCACCTAAGCCCTAATAATATGGGGATGACAGCTGCAGGGCTTTAGAAGGCAAATTTAAGGGTGAAACCCTGGACTAGCTTTTATCAATAGCAACTGTAATTCAGAACTATGTAAAATAGTATTCATCACACTCTACCCCCTTACAATTACAGTAATGATTGTGATATTGTCCTGGTTTTGGCTGAGATGATAGAGTTAATTTTCTTCCCAGCAGCTGGTATAGTGCTGCGTTTTGGATTTAGGATGAGAACAATGTTGATAACACACTGATGGTTTTAGTTGTTGCCAAGCAGTCAGGGACTTTTCAGCTTCTCACACTGCCCTGCAGAAGAAGCTGGGAGGGGGCACAGCCAGGGCAGCTGACCAAGCTGGCCAAAAGGATATTCCATACTGTATGATGTCATGCTCAGTATATAACTAGGGAGTGGGTTGGGAGGTGGGGCAGCTTGGGGACTAGCTGAGCATCAGTTTCAGGTGGTGAGAAAGTGTGCTGTGCATCACTTGTTTTTTACAGTATTAGTTTTAGTATTAGCATTAGTAGTCTCTTCCTTTTCTGTCCCATTAAATTGTCTTTATTTCAAGCCTCAAATTTTACCTTTTTTTTTCTTTTCGATTCTCTCCCCCATCCCACTGGGGAGAAACGAGTGAGTGAGCAGTTGTGTGGTTGTTTTAGCTGCCTACCAGGTTAAACCCTCACAGATGTATACAAAATACTATTCAAACACTATTAATGATATTATAATACAGTAATTTTATTCAGAATTAGAAAAAGTTGGGAAATATTTTGTTTTATTACTTGAAACATGAGGCTACATTTAAATCATAGTTTGTGCGTACCTAAATGTCAAGAATGCAGGTTGAAAATTTGCACTTAATTTTGGCATTTCCTGGTCTTACAGTGCTTAATAATGTGCCTCAAAGGTTTTTTAGTATAGTTTCATAATGACATTTCTTTGTATGTTCATACAGTGGCATGAACATAGAATTGTAGAATGGTTTGGGTTGGAACATCTGACCATTCTGCATAATATCTGAACACTAAAATTGAACAAATGCTGTGTTTGCTGCAATATGGCTGCAACAAGAGGTTTGTAGCCTACCAGCACTGTATTCTAGAAAACAGTCTGCCTTGTAAGATAAACTAGACCCAAACAGAAATAATAAAGACTGTATCCATATCCCTGTAATCGATTCCTTCCTCAAAAAACCAAAAAACAAAAACAAAAACCACTGGTGGAAAAGTCATTTCACTATGATATTGAAGGAAAGTTATGTTCAAAAGGAGACATTGAACAAGAAAGGTTTGGAAAATAGTAAATGTTCATGTGACTAACAGTTGCCAGTCTTGTAGTCCCATAGTACACCAGTCAGTCCAAGGCCATTATCTGATTGCTGTGCATTGCTTAAAGCAAAGTAATCAGTAAGGTGACAGGACAGTGTAGCATTTAAACCACATTAGGGCTGAGAACTGATGATAGTGAGCCAGCCTAAGCAAAGTTCTCAAGGACTGATAACCAGTCTTTTCTTGTTTGTTACAATTACCTTTCAGCCAGAGCAGTTTCTTAATATATTTCGCCACGCAGCCGTATAGGCACCAGAGCTGGCAGAACAAATGGCCCAGAGCAAGGGAGAAGCGTGGGGATGGCCCCGTGACAGCAGCCCCCACTGGGAGCCTGCGTGGTGATGAACGGCTGCAGATGAGAATCTTAAGATGTGAAAGGCTGATAAGAAGTCAGAGGAGAAAGAAATGTGGCCTTCACCATCTGTAATAAACAATCAAGCCATTCCTGTTGTCCTTAAAACACTGTTGCTCTTTTGCAACTAATCATATGGGTTGTGTCCAGAAATGGCAAAAGAGCTGTATAAAATTCTGCTGTTTTAAACATCAAGGCTGCATTAGCAATCCATTGCTTTTCACTAAGGGCCCATTTTCAGGTCAAATCATTGTTGAGAACGTAGAGTATCCTCTACTATTTCTTCACCTGTAACATAGTTAAGAGTGGTATCATTCCTCTCATGAGATTTATGAATTATTCGTTAATATTAGCTACTGCACTTCAAAGATCACCCAAATGCTAATGCAGAGAACCTATTAAATTCTGCTCACTCGTATCACCAAATGTCTGTCACAAGCCAAGCAAAGCAGGGAAAGCCTGTGAAAATCAACACTGTTCCACTCTGACCCCAGGAGATAGCAGGGCACGTACGTAGAGTGTTTCCACTCTTGGGTGGTATGACACTGCAACTAGTAATTTTGTGGCTTATAAAGTCCATCAAAAGATGAGGAGAATCATCCCATAGAAAAAGTATAGAAAATAATAGTTGTCGTCATCACTGATAGAACAGAAAAACTGTGCAAGCAGCATAGTGAGGTAAATCAACAAGAAACTTTTCAGATGCTTCTGAGTCCTTGATCAGAACAAGCAGTTACATACCTACTTTTATGAACTGTTTAAAAAATGAAATTAGATATAGTCTGTTTATTTTCCATCCACAGAATGGGTAACGCAGCTTGTGTAATGGCTATGTTGCCTTTCCTACGCTTTTTTGGAGTCTCAGTCTCTTTATGCAGCTGAGAAGAAAAACTTATCAGTGTCTCTCTTCTGACTGTGTCAGGTAGGATGACAAAAGAAGCAGTGCCTCTAAATACGGAAACAAAACCCCAAGTTGTTCTATTCAAACAAGCACTGCTGACTCTAGGTTTCCCACATATTTTTCAGCCACTTGCAATATTTTGTGAAACTTATCTCAAATCTGGTTAAAAATCAGTGAACAGCCAGACTACAGAATTCTGTATTTCTCATTTTCTCAGAAAACCAAACTAAATTGTGCAGTCGTCTGCTTTAAGACGCAAGACTGATGATTGCTTTGTAGGTACAACATTAGTTTTAGCCAATTTTCCGTCTGCCCAGAAAGACTAATTAGTAGATCCATTGTTTGCACAGAATTTTATTTATCCTTCCTGCATTCACCTCCCCTTAGCTGCAACAGCCTAACTCCGTGTTATTCAACAACATGCTTGAGAATGGTTATAGGTCCTTTTGCAGGCAGCCTGTACAGCCAAAAGTACGCTACTCACTAATACTGTCTTCTCCAGCTACCAGAGCTGTAGTCTGCTGGAGGTATACGTGGTACATTAGTCAATAACTGTCCGATGCAAAAAGAAGGTGCACATGCTGAAAAAGCTGAAGTATTTTATTGTGCAATAGCCAGCTGCTGTCAATGGGGATTTCAGGGGTGTTTGTAACTGTGAGGTGCCAGTGCCAAAGGCCTCTGGGTGTTTGCTCTTTGTCCCCTGCTTCTGAGCATTTATTCTCCCAAATACCGCAATGTACTCTGGTAGCAAGTCACAGATGGCAGGTAGGACTGGCATGTATATCTTACGGTAAACACAGGTCTAGGAACAGTTTAGTGCACAGAAGTACATTTTATGTAAGCACACAAACAACTCTCAGGTGCAGATCTTGCCAGAAGGTGCTTATTTCTAATTCTGGATGGCTCTCTGCTTCACAAGATGCCTTATTGCAGAAGGCTCTGTGTGTCTTCCCGACGGCTAATGCTGTGTTGATGGCTGCTCATCCAAATAATGAAGAGGGCTTAAATAGCCCCATCTTGCCTGAGTCATAGCTTGTTATTTTTTTCCATAACCATCTCCACATAATGTGAATTGACAAAAATCCAGTTAAGAGATGGAAAGTATTGTGGGCAGACTTTAGGAGCAAGACGATTTGTTGTTGTGAAGCAAATATGGAAGATTATGGTTAAGAAATAAACAAAATAGAAAGCTAAAACAGAGTGATACTTAGGTTTCTTCCAAGCTGTCTCTCTGTTAAAACTCACACATTCATCACTGAAAATCTCTGTTGGGACTGATTTGGTTTTTAAGCAATCCCTCAAGTATAACTCTTTGGCCAGATTACTCTAAAGTGATTTAACCCACTCTTTTCAGAAAATTGCCTTAGCATTCCTTGCCTTAATGTGCTTGGTCTTCAGACCTGGCATCCTGGACCTCTAAAAATATTGTCCCAGCACAGCCTGCAAGTGAACGCTGGGCTAAATCCTCAAGATCTGACACTTCACATCATTCTATGTGGATGTAAAAGTATCCAGATTTGAACATGGGACAGGAAAGTCGAGCTAACTTTCAGACAATATTGCAGAGTACCAATGTAAAGAATGTATTTAATTATCCCTGTCTTGCCTTTTGTAATTGATGCAGTCTGCCAGCTTCACTTTCCAAGGCTGTACAAACCTCTGCTCTGTCTCTGACTTTACATCTACTAACTACTATTTTCTTCCTGCCTATCCACTTGAAGCGGGACTTTAAAAAGCGGAGGTTATCTGCTCCTAAAACCTCTCTAATGAGGGATCTCTAAGTTTTCTGATGAAGAACAGCAGCTTGCCATCCACTCATTACTCTGGCATGTAAATACACTGAGGGTGACCAAGGGAACAGGGAGCTTGCTGCTGCCAGGCTTCCCATCGTGCTTGCTGGAAGCACGACGTGCTCATTGATGTGTCTGCATGGCGAGCGCAGGGTGAAATACACGAACGCATGCAAGGGTGACCATGAGGGAAGGATGCCTTTTACCTACAGTTGGTGAAAGTCCTTGGGACTAATTGTTCAAAAATGTGAGGAAAACTGATGATTTCTTTCTGAATTTCTACACAGAGGAGGTTAATTGGTAAGACTTGCTAAAGTCAGCTAGGTGCAACATACTAGTATTTGAAGAACACCAGATGCGTGCATGTACTTAGCTTACGGTTAGCTACAAGATGCAAATATGGATTTAAAGTATTTGAGAACTCAAAGTTAACCTGGGAGTATGATATAACATAAACAACCTGCCTGTACCAGAAATTCGGTGGGGTTTTGGTGCAGTCAGAAACTGCTGTTTCTTTTGCTTTCCCCTTCCCTCCGCCACGGAGGGCTTTGTGCCTGTGCAGTAGCACAGGATGCTGTTACACTTGGCTACTCAAGTTGCACAATAATTACAGAAATTAGGCACAGTGCTTATCAATCTCCTGTTTGCCCGCAGACTTCTATTCTGCTGACCACAGAAAACTTCACAGTAGGTGTGCTACCTGTGCCAGGACTTACAGGTGTGCCTGAATGGCAGCTTGCTTCAGACCTGGGTTAATTTGTTCTGTATTGGACTACATGGGGTATTGAAGGGTTTCAGAATTTAATAAGCCCAGAGGAAATGGGCAGGCTCAAGGAATTAGGTTGTGAATGTAGCACTACTTGAATCACTCCATTTCAGCACTCTTTTATAACACTCATTTTCTTGTCAAGGAGTTTAAAAGAATTTAATCAACATGTATTTCTGCTCCTATTTAGGGAGCCACTCAGCCAGTGCCCTTACCGTGTGATGAATGCTAAACCACTAATGCAGTAATCACAAAGAGAGTATGCAAAAGAGAAAGCAAGAATTGTGTGTGAAAATATTTTTCTCCAAGATAGACTTAGTGAAGACACTCATTTTTTTAAAGCTATGCAAAAAAAAAATTAAAAATAATTTTTTAAAAAATCACCTTCACAACTATCTTCTGTTAATAGCCTGTGATTTCCAATGTATTACAGGTTTGGTAGCATGAGGTTCTACCTTATCAGACTGATTTGCTAACCTTGAAAGAAATTATAGAAGTGTTTGTTTCTTCAGTCACCATCTAAATAAACTTTTAAATTTCCTTTAGCCTCTTTAAATGTATCATTCTGGGAAACTTATTGGTTAGAAGGAATAAGAGAATTCACAATATGAAAAGAAAATATCATTGACTGATTCCAAAGGAATCACAAGACAAATACCTGTGGGTTGATTGTCTTTACACCACGGCCATGGTTTACACATGCCTGTTTTTCAGTGGTAGGGTCATATAAGTGGCTTCCATTTTTTGTCCTCTCAGTGACGTCAGTGCAAGTGCTCATGAAGCCACGGATGAAGTAATCAGGGGATAAATCCAATACATAAAAGATTAAAAATTTTGCCTTTTTTTTTTTTTTTTTTTAAGGCTAATATCCAGCCCAGTTCAGCCCCCTAATTGACCCAGTTCATCATAGGGTCCCACAAACTGGTACCAACCTAACCTGTGCCAGGTAGGAGGGAGGGAGGGGGTGGAATCTCTCCAGACGCCAGAGGAAACATGCTGTGATCCATTGCCTCCCCTCGGGTCACTGGAGCACTGCAAAGTGACTTCGCTCCTTTTAAAGTCCCAGAGCAGTGTGAGAAGTGGGGTTTCTTTCAGTTAAAATCCGGTGTGGAAAAGAACGGCCCTTCTGATTAAACACACCGGCAGGCACTGCTCATCTGCTGCAGAGCGCGTTACGTGCCAGAGCATTCACTGCTCCAAGCCCGCAGCTGTCTGGAGGAGGATTTTTTAAATCAGAAGGTTGACGCAGAACCCTATACCCAGAACCAAATGCTTTCCCAAATACTAAGTGCTATACATGGCAGTTGTTCATGGCAGCTACATTTTTATGCATTTGCGGGAATAATGTGGTAAGCACAATGTAAACATGCATCACTCTTTTGGCTCAGCGTTCATTCATGACTACTCTCACTGCAGTTGTAGAGCTGCAAAGCGGTGCCTGGTTTTCTCTTACAGACACCTCCACAGTAATTTCCTTAGGAAGTAAGCTCACTCTCCCCCATGGAAGGGTTTTCAGAAAACGGGGGAACTCCTTTCAATACCAGCCACTGAAGACCGGGCTGGAGTGCATGCACTTTTTATTTATTTATTTTAAACACCAAAGTATTTCTCTGTAACAACTTGTCAGCTAATGAGTTCTTTTTAAACGTGGCTCCTAAATAGCATACACAGTATTGTTTTACTAATAGTCTTCAATTAATAGACATTATAAAAATATAAACAGCAGGAATGGAAAAATCATTAAAAGAGTGGCTTTTGGCTTCTTTCATTCGGGTGAAATAAATGGGTTATATTGCTGCTGTTATTACCAATGCTAGACGTAAAGCAGATTAAAACAACATATGTTTTCAGTACTAAACTCTGACTTGAGATGTGCACGGATGCAGGCTCACAGTAGAATAAATACCTTGCTGTCAATTTGGGAAAATGGCAGCTCATTCGACAGCCCTCTCCCTGTGCATCAGAAAAATCAGGGGACACCGTGCCCTGAGAACTACGCAAACGATGATCAGGGAGCTGCGGGAGAGGTGTAACTTGAGTTATAAAGACTGGTGTAGTCATTCCATTCCCCCAAATATTTAGGCTCCATCTGTGCCATCTATTTAAATAACCTTTTTCCTCAGAGCAGGAGTAAACAGTGCTGCACTAAAAATGCTGCTAAAGAGCATTTATTTACACAGTGATGTATATCCGCGGTTACTAGGTGAGGTGAATGCTTCATTCAGGCCAGCACTGGTACCTTAGCTACACAGCCACTTACGCACAAACTGCCCTGCTCAAGATGTTTATCATACCAGGGTAGCCTGGAAATAGGTTATTAAGCACACCCATGTCTTTCATGACAGCCTCAAGATCTCTGGGATATGCTGGGTGGGGAGAGCAAACCTTCCCCATCCCACAGGATGCAACCTCAAAGGCAGTAACGCTGGTGGGAAGTCTCGGAGACGTATCCCAATCGGGGCCACACTGACCTCAGGCGTGATTTGGTAACCATGTAGAATTCAAAGGATTTGTCTCAGAGAAATGACTTCAGAGGAGTGAGTTTTGGAGAATTTTACTCTGCGCCTTAAAGCAGTAGTAGAACTAGTAAATTCAGAGCAATTCAAATAACGCACAACCAACTGTGTCACCCCCCCTCCCAAGAGAAATGCCTTAAAAAATACTTCCGAGCTAAATCATGGAGAAATCTAAAAACACTTAGAAATTCTGCTTCCAGAGGTTAAGGGTTGCTAACTGCTGGGTCTGCCCCAAATTCAGAGGTTAAGTCCCCAAAAGAAAAAGGTCAAAAGAGAAGATGTAATGCAATTCGCTATCAGAAGAACACACAACCGGGGAAGAGCTCTCCCGTCGCTGCCTCCCTCATCCCCCAGATGAACTGCCTGGCTGCAAACGGCAAGGAGCATAGAAGAAAGGGTAGAAGAAATGCTAATTTCCGTAATCGGGCAGGACTATCTGGGTGACAGTGATGATAAGCTGATTCTGGGGCTTGAAAGTCTTGTCTCCCCGCTCACATCTGATCTTTTCTTGCCCGCAAACACTTTCTTGGTGCCTATTTCTCATTAGCATCGCTTCTTTGCTTAGCTTATGCTAATTTACACCCGTAGAATAAAGCCCATTGAAAGTTTGCAGGCAGGTCAAAATTGTAACAAAAAAGTTTTCTTCAACAAGAATAGGTATCTTTTCCAGCCCTAAGTTTACTGCTTCCTGAACTCATGAGAGATACATAACTTCACTACTCTGACTGGAATAACAGTGTCTAGGCAAAGCTGTGAACTTAGCTGATGAGCGTGTGCCTACGTAACTGCAGCTTCAGTAGACAGGGACCGCTTTTATCCATGGGCGGACGTTTTCAGGAGAAGAAAATCAATGTTACGTGGACTATTTGAGATCTTTCAACAGATCTTGAAACTTCAAGGCTAAAAATGCCTGTGCTAAGGGAATGGCTCAGGTTTGTGTTCCTAAAGATTACAAAGCTCACGAAGTTATTTTTGCTTAACTACATTTTTGGTCACAAATATTTTAACCTAAGATATTCAGCCACAGTCTAGTTTTGACACTGTAAATAGAATAAGATATAGATGGCATTTATGTCGGTATATATAAATATTTTAAAAGTAATAGTATTAAATAGCAAATACTGCTCTTAGAAAGATTCATTAGTAAAATATAAAACAGATAACCAGTTGAATTTATATGACCCATAACTATCTTTTGAAGCCTAAACTTTGTAAAAGCCTGTTTTTAATTACTTAATTTATCAATATTTAAAAAGTAAATTAATGAATAAATTGTTTTTCACATTGTGTATTCTGATTTATAGAAATATGTTCCCTCACAAGCCTCTACAGTTTTAAGCAGAATGAAAAAATATGGTATCATTTTAAAAAAATAAACTATAGTGAGGAAGTTACTTGTACAACAGCAGCATTTCAGTGTGAAACTGCCAACACATTTACTGTCTAATGCCTATATTTAATTAAACCAGCCTGTGAGCATAACAGAGAATGCAACTTCTATGTTTTTGAAGATGGTCCAGTGTGCATTCCACATGGACTCTGTGTGTGGTCTTTTCATGGTCAGAAAACAATATTCTTCTTCTCATGTCCCGTGTTTTCTGTGGTAATCTTAGTTGGCTGTGTACTCCATCCAAATGCTGAACCGTCATCTGTGTGCAGATTCACAGCGAAACTCTACAGTGTCCAGCATTGCACGTAATAAATACTCGACACTTGGTATTATGCTGTAACTGACTGTGAAAGCTCTGTAGACGAGCTTGTCATATCCACCCTTTAACTTTAGTGGTTTTATTTTGGTTTAAGGGGAAAAGTGGAGTTAGTAATAATGATTTACATTTTTGTATGTGTGCTCTAAATCCCACATCAATGCTAAGTTAAAATGGTTTGCTCGTTAGCTCTTTCAATCTATTTGCCAAAACACTGGCTACAAAAAGAGCAGAGGGGGCTAGCAGGAGGTTCTGCACCACCAGAGAAGGAATTGAAAAGTTCAAGAACATTGTTAAGCCAGGCAAAGTTTTCCAGAGCAGTGAAGAACCAGAAAACAGACTGAGTAAGGTTTTAGAAGACTGACAACTCATAAATAATACCAATTTTGTTATCAGCTTACTTATCCATTTGTTTCTTGAGAAGTTAGCTTGGGATCTTTGATGTTTGTGCATTGTTGGGATCTTTGATGTTTGAGTATTGTTGGGATCTTTGACATTTGTGTATTGTAAGACTTTACGGTATCTTCAGATGATCTTTAAAGTTCCAGTGTAAGACAAGTGGGTTGTGGGGTCTCAGTGCAACACTCCCAAGCCCCCCGTGCCTTCAAAAGGAGTTTAATTTTTTTTTTTTTTTTAAAGTATATAAGAAAATTACAAGCAGAAATAGCTTTTTAGTGAATACAGGGCAGAAAGTGACAGCTATGGCTTCTCATGCCATAAGGAGGCCTGAATTCCCATTATACACTCACTCGGCTAATATTCTGGTTTCAGCCACGGGTCCCTTTCACAGAGGGAAAAGAGTGGAAGAATGGAAACATATTTGAAGATGCAGCTCTGGACTTTCTAGACAGACAAGACAGAGAGCGATAGCTGGGTATTCATAACTCTGGAGAGTGGTTCATCCCTGATTCATACAAGCTGTTCCCTTCAATGAAACAGGAAGAAGCCAGCACAATAGAGGTTTTTCAGAGTGCAGAAACAGGGAAGGACTTAGCATCACAAGGCAATAAATTGCTGTTATTATGAAAGATATTATGAAATAGTTTGTGGGTTTAAGATTAATTTTAGCTTAAGCTTCAACTTCAGAGCAGTTGCCAGTCGCTGACTCTCAACCCCTCCTTCTCTGAGTCACAAAATGGGGGACAAGCAGAGCATAAAGAACCCTTCAACAAGCAGCTGCCCTCCTGCCCATCTACACCATGACCCCACTGAATTTCAGGGGTCCAATCCTCAAAGGCTCCTGAGACTCCTAGCACCGATGCTGGACACTACATATTCCAGGTAACACAGGATTTTTCGTAGTTTGCAATCAATTCCCAGTCCAACGTGAAAAGTGCACAGGATGCAGCTCCTTCCACTGCTTTTGTGGCAGATGGACATGTTAGTCCAGGTTTTCAGTCATCTGAGACAACATCTGCTGTGAAGGCACAGTAAAATTGTAATGTGTACTTTTTAGTTAGGTCTTTGGCTATAGTCCTAACTGTAACTGTAGTGCGGATGAATGTGGTACCAATATATTTGTCCAGTCTCACAAGACAAAAAAGACAGGTTAACTGCCAAGCCACCAATGGACTCAAGTGCATTTTTATAAATATGGGACAATTTTTAATTTGATTTCTCATCCATTCTTAAAGAATAATACTAAAAAGTATTGTTATAGAGATTTTTTGATGTGACAGACTTCTCTCTGTCTCTAACTGCAGTCTTGGTCTTGGCTCTTCTTAGTTCATCTGTCCTATTAGACATAAGTACTTTTTGGTGTAAGTGGCAGATTTTGTACATCATGCCTTGGCAATGCTTTCCAATGCTTTTGGTATCCAAAGCAAACTACCTTTAAGTGTTGCAGCAGCCTGAAAGGAATACAGCGTGATTACAACTGTGGCTGTTTTGTCTTGTAACTGTTCCACTTTTTCTGTCCCTCCCCCAAATTCTTTTCGATAGGGAAACAATAGAATGAGCCATTCTCCATAGGCAGTGTCTCGTTGCCAGAATGAAACAGTTTAAGGAGTAACATTCTTGCTAGATAAACACGCTTCTGGCTGCACAAACAAAGGGAAAAACAGTATGAAGTTGAGAACCTCCATATCTTGTTTGCTAACTGGCAAGAAGGAAAACCTGTTTCACAGAAAGGCTGTATAGGAACTAAAAGGTAATTGGATGTAAATGACTGTACTCCGAACCCAGACCCAAAGGTTAGAGAAGCAGGCAGGTGGTACACAATGATAATGGTAGCAGAGAATGACAGCTCAGAGAAAGCTTAACAGTTTCAGGACAAATAACTATGTTCTGTCTGTGTGTATCCTTGACATGAGATGAGGGAGCAAGTGGTAACATCTCACAGGAATGCCTTCACGGACTGCTCAAGGGAAGAAGCACGGAGAGGTCAATACTTCCAGAGGACCAAATCCTCATTGCTATCCTTTAGGTCTCACCTGCCATCAGAAGGAGACCCAGCAGGTAACATGAAGTCTGCAATCTGCTGAATAACCATGGCAAGCTCTCTTACTCTCCTGAAGATCCTGGGGTACCTACCACTTCGTTGGGCCACATCCTCGTGGCAGGACAGGTGAAAACCATCAGTGCTCCTCAGACCTTGCACCTCCAAACCAGAAGAACCCTGGCAGTGAATTAAGTCTCCTCCCTGCCTAGGGTTTTCCTTCCAAAGAAAGCCAGAGAGTGAGCACTATGTGGCAGCAATGCATTCAGATCTCAAACCAAGGTGGAGCTAGGAGGCAAACAGGAGGTGTACCTCTGGGCAAGGGTTACCATACACAGTGTGGGGTGCACATACTCTATGTACAGCCACTCTGCATTTCAAGTTTTTGTGGCGATTTTTGCATTGAAAAACATTAAAGATCCTCTTCCCTCCCCCTCCCAATAGAAGAAGGATTGTATAAACAAAGAGCCAAATCCTCATCTGCAGTACAGATCACACCGTTCAAAGATCTGCAGCTGAATTTTGCATTCCCCAGAAATAATTCAAAATACATGTTATAATTTCAAAATCACAGCAGATCTACAATATCTACCTGGAACTCTCTACACTGCAACATTTTTGATTCAGATGTGCATTACCTATATGTAATCGGGCAATGGTTTGGTAACTGAGTTTGCACAGATGGTGAGGCATCCATCAGCAAAGCATTAAGGCTATGTCGTAAGGCCTCTGGGGAAAGGACCACCTTTTAAACCAGTGTTTATATAATGCCCTGCACAATGGGAAACCAAATCCTCTTTGAATTCCTAGATGCCATCAAAACATGCCTGTAAGTGTGTATATATTACACACACATTATTTATGCATTATAGAAGGACTGAATGACAACTAAGTAAAAGCCAGATTCCTTGCCCCTATTTACTTAGGGTGGGATTTTGAAGAGTGCTGGGTCTCTTTCTGAAATTCTATTCTAAAGGGATAATTTGCTAGACAATGGATATATGAGAGCAAATTTTCTGGAAGAAGAGAGCGGGTTTTGTATGACGATGCCTATCCGCCTAGAGCTATGCCCTGGGCTAGTGCAAGCTCACGAACTCTGCTGCAAGACTTTCAGAAAGCCCTTTAGTCAATACTCTGTGTGGATTTGTAAACTGACCATTATAAAGCTCAGACTGAGATGGAACAACTTGCTTTGTAAATCCTTCAGATGATATCTGGGTGCATTTCTGATGCCAGCAAAGGTTACGTGGAGCTATGAGAGAAGGGAAGGCTGTTGCAGCACAGAGTTTCTCAGTGTAGTTTGCTGGCTGGCTGGATTTCTTTGGATCCAGGCTTTTGAGAGCTAGATCTGTGATCTGTTCCCAAGGGACTACTGATTAAGTTTCAAAGATGAATGATCCATGCAATAAAGATCATAAAGTCTTTTATGTTGGAAGTGGTGATTTGAATGGTAAGCCCTGAGGCAGTAATAAAGACAATAACAAACATGTAGTAAAATCCCTTTAATTATACAGACTCGTGGAAATAAAAGAAGAGTTGTGTTTCTCCTCTTACTCAATACATACGCGTATATGTATATGTATGTGCATATCTACAAATGTGTATACACATAAATGTATGTATTTTTCAAATGCATACAGCAAACCAAACCTTTCTTCCTTGGGCCAGTTTCCTAACTCCTACTGCAGTCCTGTGTCTGAGGTTAGATCTGAAGGATGCTGTGTTAGCTGTCAGAATGACCGGCATTGAACAAAGACTGTCTTCACCAGCCATTTCTCCCGTACTAAAATGGAGCACATTATGTCAGGGGCCACCCTGGTTTTATTGAACTCAAAACCACTACAGGGACTGAAAGTGACTCCGAAGCTGTGAGCATAAATCTCCTTTGTTGTGTATGTGTGTGTTAGCGTGTCATCTTTTGGGATAATCATCCAAATGTAGTGCCTATGGAGATGTGGCTCATTCAATGCTTGTGCTCCCGGGTGGTCAGCCTGTAATTTAAAGATTCGCTGGGCTCATGAAGATAGCCACAAATGGAATAGTAACCATAATTACAAGACGCTGTTCCACTAATCCATGGTTAACAAATGTTAGTTAAAAGATAAATAAGCCTTATGCAAGCATTTCCTGGAGGTGTATGAGCCTTGCGTTTTCATTTGTTCTGGCTTTCCTCTTCTTTAGACAGGGGATACAAGAAAATAAAAAAGATTTTGTAATCTAATTTTGTTTCAACTGCTAGAAATCACAGGAAGCCTTTGAAGTTGAATTATTTTTTTAACCCCCCCAAATATTACTTTTTATTTATGATACTGAGAAACAGTGTAATTGTTTTCCAGGCTGAGTTTCTATTAACATCTGCGTTGTTTGTTCTATTGTTTATCTTATTTCTAACCTCCAGTGTTTATAGAAGGGAACAAGAGGCTTTTAGAATTTAGCACCAATCAAAAAAAAAAAAAAAAAATCTGAAGGACTGATTTTCCTTTGTAAAAAATGAGAGTATGTGCTGTATTTTCAATATACTCATTGCATTCATTCTTGCCACTTTTTCTGCAGAGTACCTTACTATTTTAGTTGTTCTGAACTGTAACTGTTTTTCAAGATACAATTACATCCATTTTCCTTTAGGTGACAATTTGTTGTTCAATGTTGCAGGCCTGATTACACAGCAATGAAGAAATATAGGAATTGTATTACTAGCTCAGCAGGCTACTCACATAACTCTGCTGTAGCCCGCTTACTGGTAAAAGTCTCTACATAGCTCCTAGCTGGGTAGTTGTTGTTTTCAGAATTTAAGAATGAAGATTTATTCCTTTAATTTTTATGCTGTTTAATGGAACTTTGGATGTTCTCATTACCCATACAAATGTATAATCCTTTCTTGAATCCCGCTAAGCTCTTGGCCTCACACACAATTGGTATTCTGCCATATCCAAACATTGCTCATACCACCAAGGAACTATGCAGTTGTGCGGGAGGGATAGAGAAGCAAAGATTTTGCCCCTAAAAAGCATCTAAAAGCAAATAAAGGAGTGTAATCTATTGAAACTACTCAGTTGTTTATGTCTTCTCTCTTAAACTTATAAACATTTTAAAATGTCGATATAAATTGTATATGCTACAGATAAGTCTGGTCAATATATGTTGTTTAGTCTTAACACAGAGGGATCCTTTGTTCATCAAGACTCTTGGAAGAGGTCATATCTTATTAGATGAGATGCTACAGGTGGAAAAAAGAGGCAAAGCCTTCAGATCCAGCACTCCTCCCACAAGTTCAAGAAGAAACAGGAAAGTCTAACCTAAATACGAGTTAGGTGTAATTGCTCTTAGTTAACTGTGGTGATGCTGCTAAATCAGAACACCTGGGCAAGAAAGACCATTAATAACATTGAGCAAGAGATGCCTGTGCCAAGGACAGGCAGACTGTAGGACAGTAAAGAGATATGATGGAATGGAGGAAAAAAAGAGTTAATACTTGTGCAGCGGGGAAGAAGCATGAAGATTTTGAACTGCCACAGAATCAGTACCATTATTGAATTGGTGCCATTTTCCAGTAAAACTGTAAGCTTTTTAAACCTTCTTTGAGAGACCAGAGTAGAACTATGATTAGGAAAAATATTCTTTTATTGGTATGTGATTGTTTTCATTCACTGTTATTCACCCTAGTTGAATGATACTTGCTTCATCCACTTCCTTTCCATCAGATCACTTAATGTGCTGGAAGAACTAGATCATATTTTTGGCTGAAGAGGTCTGGGATCTATATAAAAAGTGGTAAGTCTGTATGTTTGATTTGGGTGGTAGGTTCAGAGATGTGATCTATTTCTCTTGACGTAAATGCTTGCCATGGGGAGATCACCTTTGGGCTGTGGTAGCAGATACCTTCCATGCTATTCTCAAGACAAATGCAGTGGTATTTGAGACTTTAGATGTATGCTGTGGATTTGAGAGACATTTGGTGATTTCTGGAAGTAAACCTGTTGGTCTGTACATTTCATGAGCAATGGTCTGTTCCCCTTACCTTAGTTTCTGTTTTTCTTAAGGTTTCTTTGTAGGAGAGAGTAGTCAAAAGCAGCTTTACCTTCATGCTGAAAAGATTCTTTGAGACTAGGCAAAAAAAAAAAAAAAAAAAAAAAAAAAAAAATTTCTACAAAACAACAAATGGCAGCAAACCACTCCCTCTTCTGTCCACCACTGAGACATTAAACAGGGGATCCAATATTCATGAATGACATATTTCTTCTCTGGACTGGTCCAGAATAGATATTGCAGTTTGAAGATAAAATAGCTTATGTTGTCTGTGATCAGCAGCTGGGAATAGGGATTTACATCCATTTTCTTGCAGTGTCCAAGTTAAAACCATGGAATTACTCTTAGAAGTGCTTAACAGACTTACGAAGGACTTAGAAGACACTAAGAGAAACTTTCTAGTGGTAAGGTTGATGACATAATAAACAAATTAAAATAAATAGTCTATTGAGTCTCTAGCATTGGAGAGGCAGAATTCATCCCACATTGACCCTGGCTAAGAAGATAGTCTAAACAATATTTTGAGATGCCTTATAGATACACAATCTGTACAATACTGAGGTACAAGTTGAGATTTTTTCACACTTTGTGAACAGTATCAACACAAAACCAACTTAAATTTAAGTGTTATTAGGATAATATTTCTGTTGCAGACCATTAGTTACATTCCCAGGCAGAAACTCCACAGATGCAGCAATACAGATTTAACGATAAGAGTAAGAATACAGTTCAAGTCTTTGCTGAAATGCTATAAAGTCAAATGATCACACATAAGTGACGGTCTGGTTGCACTTGGAAATCGAGCTTACAGAGATCTTGCTGTCGTAAGTTAAATCTGTTTATAAACTGAACCTGTATTAATAGTTTCAGTGCTAGTGGATCCTTTTTTCTGTATTTACTTAGCATCTTCATTAGCCTAGAAGGATGGATGTGAATGAAGAAGCATTTAAGCAGAATAACAAAATGCTATTCTTATTAGACTTCCTATTCCTAATGGCTGTTACAAAGGACACTGCCACTAGCCTTTATTAGGTAATTAATTGAAACCTGACAGAGGCTTCATGTTTTGTTGGAGCAAATAGTCATGTATCATTAAGGAGAGGAATGAGACAGGACAAGTTGTTGGGGTATGCATGCTGATTTGTTGCTGTAAAGTAGCCTACTGCAATCTCCAGTAATCTACCTGTGAAGCCTGTGGGAGAAGGTGGGACTCAGTTCCCTGCAGGAGCTCTAAAAGGAGACAGCATAGTGAGATGAGTGTCACCATTGTCTTCCAGAAAATGTTCTTTCTCACTGTTAGAAGACAGCAACAATGGTCAGCAGTAGTGTTTTGTAGCTGTCTCACAACAGAAGTCTTCTTTTCAGTATTTTTATCTCTCCCTGAACTGCTCAACAGCATTGAAAAGAACAGTATCCCTCAGATACAGTTTTTGAAACCTTGGCTGTCAGGCTCAGGTCTATTCAGACAGTGGCACGGCCACAGCATAGCCATACTCTCTCAAGCTGTCTTGACATTCTTGGGTAATACACAAGAAAAGCCAACCAACCTCAGGCTATATATGAGGTCTGCTCATGCTTCTGTACCCACACAAAGCTTTCTTCATCCAAACAATGAATGATGCTGTTCCTTTACTGTCCCTGTTTGACCTATAGACTTGTGGTAAATGAAAGATTCAGAAGAGTATTTGCTGTTCAAATCCATTTCTAACTCAAACTGTATTTGCAAAGCAGTTAGAGAAAAATTTAATCAAGGAAGGGAGAGAGGGGACCTACAACCAAAAACATTCCTACAAGGAAACTCAGATTCTTCACATAGTCAGACCTGGAGAGGTACTGATCTCTCACTATCAAAGTAAGTCTTCAGAGGCTAGGAAGTTGCTAAATGAATTAATGAATTACCTTTGACATGGAGTATTGTGAATTCCACTTAACATTTCTAAAAAAAATATGTACTTGTTTCTCTAATTCTGGCTATGGAACACCATAATACAATGACAATTACAAGCTGCAAAATTTATTGCTTGACCTAGAATGTACAAGTCTATGGATCAAGAGATGGAGCTTTCTGTTCTTGCTTCACCATTAATGAACTGATTTTTAAAAGATGCCGATGAGGGGCTGGGGAAGAGAAAGCTTGCAAAGCATTCCAAGGAAGGTGTCCATAAGAAGTTATTTTTCTTTTGTTATTGCTGGTTCCATGCAAAATATTCTTAATGTATAACGCTTTTAAAGGACTAGAGGTGTTAACATAAGAACAGTCAATACTTTAGCATAATCTGTATACACTCAAAACTCTAATATCCTTGTTAATATTAGTTTGCAGCCATAAATAAGTTTTAACTTTTAAAAAATAATCATTACATATGCAATTGTGAATCATACACCTGCTTCTAAAATTGTTCAGCTCATCCACATTATAAATGTAGATAAAAAGGTACTATGCCTATTTTTGGTGCAGTAATTTCTTTTCTTCTTAGGAGCATAACTTAAATGCACACAACTCAAGAAAGAAATCATATGGTCAGATTTTAAAAAGAATTAAAATAGGTATGTCTGTATACTGATTTAACTTACTTGGAAGTTTTGCCTTGATCATATTTAAAAGTATAATCAGAGTCATAAAAATGCCAGCTGTGGGTCACCTTGTAAATCCATGGATTGTAACAAAAAGGGTAGATTAAAAAATCAGATGCTATCTTGGAGGAGATTGTGGTACCAACTGGTAATTAAAAGACACAGTCTATCCAGAAAGAAGTAGAATTTAAGAAGGTAAAAAACCCAGAGGTTCCCTGTCTGTGACATAAAGTGAAGGATACAAATAAACAGACAATAAGTATAGCAAAGAAAGGCAAATGCAGCCTTTTTCCATTCAAAGGTGCAAAATTGCATTGCTTCCATTTTTAAAGGGTGCTGCTAGAATGACTTGTTGACGTGGGTGTCCGAATGGATGCTAGACCTACTACCACCAAGTTCCAGAAAACTCTGCTTGCACAGTTGTCATGGTTTTGCCCCAGCTGGCAGCTCAGCCCCACGCAGCCGCTCTCTCACTCACTCCCCCCGGCGGGATGGGGGAGAGAATCAAAAGAGTAAAAGTGAGAAAACTCATGGGTTGAGATAAAGACAGTTTAATAGGTAAAACAAAAGCTGCGCACGCAAGCAAAGCAAGACAAAGAATTCATTCCCCACTTCCCATGGGCAGGCAGATGTTCAGCCATCTCCAGGACAGCAGGGCTCCATCACATGTAACGGTGTATTGGGAAGACAAATGCCGTCATGCCAAATGTCACCCCCTTCCTTCTTCTTCGCCCAGCCCCTTATATGCTGAGCATGACACCATATGGTATGGGATATCCCTTTGGCGAATTGGGGTCAGCTGTCCTGGCTGTGTCCCCTCCCAACTCCTTGTGCACCCCCAGCCTCCTCACTGGTGGGGTGGGGTGAGAAGCAGAAAAGGCCTTGGCTCTGTGTAAGCACTGCTCAGCAGTAACTAAAACATCTCTGTGTTATCAGCTCTGATTTCAGCATGAATCCAAAACATAGCCTCATACTAGCTACTGTGAGGAAAATTATCTCAGCTGAAACCAGGACAACAGTTCAGGTTTTTGCCTTGTCCTGGTCTTTTGCCATAGTATCAGCAGCTGTAAGATCCTCCTGGAGAGCCCATGAGCATGTGTTCAGATCTGACCTGGTTCTGTGGCCAACCTGAATTTCTCTCTGTGCTCGTGGGGAACAAAAGTGAACAGGGTATTGTACCTTTCTGTTTTGACTTACCACTAGGTAAGAGCAGTGTAACTGTCTGCTTAGCCCCTGTAACTCACCAGACATCTTCAGCTTTGATTTATCTACCCTAAAGGCTTTTCAATGCACTACAACAATGTTAGCACAATTCCTCTGTGCATAGATTGGTCTTAACTGTGGCTGAAGGTTTACCTGTTGAGTTCAGAGGTTTCCTTAGCTGGCTTAATTATGCTGAAAATGTACTTAGTAAATCTGGATAAAAATCATTTGGCATGGCTTGAAGGAAAATAGAAGAAGAGAAAGTTTAGTAAGATGAACCATATTAACTACAATATCAGCAACAGCAATTTATTTTTTTGAATCTCATTGTCACTCTTTTATATTATCTCTTTAAACTTCAGAGTGATTCTTTCTTTTTTTATAGTGCAGCCCTAGTATTTAGCTAGGTAATGGGATTTATGATTTTGTGTACATCAGTCACCATGGAGACCCACCATAAAAGATCAGTTGCCTGGCAACTGGGTATTGTGGAGCAGCAATGGAGGGAGGAATTTTTTGTCTCTCTGAAGGGAGGGCTTAAGGAATAATGAAAACTTCTGCTCATACTTCTCATGAATGCTTTATTTTCAAGGTCAACCAAATGTTTTTTCAGTAAAGACTAATGCACTTTTCTTCAAAAGATGCACCGTAAAATGTTTCTCAAAGATTATCCTGTCTCAGAGCGAAGGACAACCAGCTTAAGAAGTTTTTATTCTCTCCACGCTGTTGCAAAATAAGGTTTAGACTAACTGTGGGGCAGCCATAATGAAGCAGGTCTCTTATTTACTGGCCGTTCTGCATTCATTAACAAATGAGCTACTGTACATTCAAAGCTATCTCTGATTCCAGAAACTACAATAATTTTTCTTCACTGAATTAATAGTTGGATTTTTGGTCACTGTAGATTTATCTCTCATTTCATTATATCATCTTTTTCTCCCCAAAATTTAACTTATGTTGTAATTAAAAACTGAGAAATTGGGATCTTATTATGCTAACATCTAGGTAAACTTAAGAAAGAAAACTACTTTAAAATGGAGTTTTGCAAGATTGACTGGTAGTTTAAAATGTTTCATACTCACTGGAATATACGTGGTATTAGTATGTCTCACTTTATATGAGATGGGACTTTATATGAGATGTCTATACTGTATATCCTATTTAATTATTAAATCAACCTTAGGTGATGTAATCAGTAGGCACAAAATTAAGCTTGTGCAGGTATAATCTGAAACTGAAGTTCTGGTTTCTTTTGAAATAATTATCTGCCTAGCATATTTTATGATATGTTGCATCTGTTTTAAAACAAAATTCTTTCTTGAAATCCTCTCCTACTTATTCTGAGATTGTAATGTTTTCTCTTTCCTATTGCTCTTTCAGAACTGAATCAGTATTTTGATCATAGACTAGCTCAATTTTTTTGAGGTTTGAATGCTGATGAAGTACTATGGATAAACCTACAATGTCTTTGTTTACAGTGTGTGTTACAGAGAACCATCTAAATTCTCGCTCAAGTGGTGAAGCCCGACTCGTGTTCACATTGTGAAACATCGGAGTCTTTTGGGTTGGAGAGATTTGGTCCATACACTGCCCTTGTGGGAGCACACAGAGACAGACTCTCACGCCGTGAACCCTGCTCCAGCCCACGTGGCTCACATGTACTCCACGATTATTTCAGAATATTTTACATAAAGCCCAGAGATAGCCCTTCTATATCTTCTTTGTACCCAGGGCATAGTTGTGTTGCTGCTGGTTCTCACAAGGCTAAAAGCCTGGCTGAAAAATGCTGCACCATCCCAATTATGGGATCAGCTAGATGGACAGTGCTTGGGATCATGACCAGCCAGACTATAATAGCTATTTTGGTAGGGTTTCTTAAGATTGGAAAGATGTGAAGTGGAAAAGCAGTTTGGAGCACAAGCAATGACATTGCTTTGTCAGCTGAGAGACACGGAAGTGATGGATGCCTGTAACAGCAACTTGGTAGCAATTTTAATTCTTGGCTAAATAATCATAGCGTGCGCTCTCACATAAAAATTATGAGAGAGAGGTTCTGCTATAGACAGTTATGGAGAAGAGGGGATATTACATATATGACTCTGGAAACTGCTGTGAGCAATGTGTATTTTACATTATTTGACAGTCCTTTGAACTTTTCAGTCATGGAAGTCTATGCAAAGAATCAATTTTTTATTGCTACGATCTAAATGGGAGGGGAAACAAAATGATACCTGATTTATATCGTATTGCTTTTAATCAATATAGAGACATTCATAGGTTGCTAACACCAAGGACAATAGAACAGATGTGGAGCTTAGAACAATTGCCAGACTGCTGCTAACACTCTAGTTCCATGTAAACCTGATATTCCGTGCCTCAGTATATTTTATACATTATGGAAGTCCTATGCCATTAAAAATCTACTTCATCCTGGACATTCTTCTTGAAAATCAGGAAAGCCTCAGCACTATGACAGGAGCATGGTTAAATTCTATTACTTTTCTGGAATGGGAAGGCAGTTCCTGGTGCAAATACCATGCCTATCTTCCACAAACACAAATAACAGAAATGTCTGGGGTATGATACAGATAGACATCCATCCCATGAGGTCTGTAAGCCCCTGGGTCTCCATGAGAAGACTTTACAAGGGTGAACTGTGCTTTTTTAAGCTCGTATTTTAATAGATTTCTCTTATGGAAGGAGCAGATGAACATCATTGTGCAGTGTTATCTTGTAATGAATCAGGGCTTCATGAATCAAACGATAAGAAAAAAAGGCAACAGCCTACTGCAGCAGATTGTGACAAGCAGCAAACCAGTCATTTAGCCTGTTTCCAAGTCTTGGAAAGTTAATTTTATACTGGTGTCCAGTAAGAGGACAAGGGGCAACAGGCACAAACTGGAACACAGGAAGTTACACCTGAACATGACAAAAAATGTCTTCGCTCTGAGGG